>LNAC01000014.1:8362532-8396597 GCA_002007465.1 Ailurus styani
CCACCCCCCACCCCCCTGGCTCTCAGGCCCAGTGCAGGCCACAAGCACCGAGCCCACGGTCGTGCCTGCTGACCCGTCTCCTCCACCTGCTCCAACACTGCACGGACAGATGTACGGATGGACTGGTGGACAGGCAGGACAATGTGAGCCGGAGAAGTGCTCAGATAAAGGAGATCGGCCAACCAAGGTCCGCAACGCCACCTCCCACTAGGACAGTTCCAACCGCCCTTCCGAATCCCTAGTCCCGGAAGCCAGCACAGGCGCACCTCCTCTTGCCACGCTTGGCTTCGTGGCACTTCGTGGACACTCCGTACTTTACACACGGCAAGTCGGTGGGGACCCTGTGTCCAGCAAGCCTACCGGTGCCGTCTTTCCAAAAACATTTGCTTGTTTTGTGTCTCTGTGCCACGTTGTGGTTAATTCTCGCAACATTTCCAAATGTTCACTACGATTCTATCTGTCTGGGTGATCTGTGATCACTGATTCGGACTCACCAAGAGCTCAGAGGATGCTCAGCATTTCTGAGCAACAAAGTAATTTTTCATTAAGGCACACATGTTGTTTCTTAGACATAATGCTATACCGTACACTCAACAGACCACAGTGGTTGTGTTTGTAACGTGCTGGGAGACCGAACGGGTCGCCTGCCTCACGCCATCCCGGTGTGGGGTCCCTGGCGGTGGTCTGGGGCTGCAGCACCTCCGAGGTAGGCCTGGGTCCACCCCAGAGGCACACGGTGTCTCGGGAATGGCCAGCAGCACCAAACCATCCACGTGCCTCCAAACCACCGTCTGCAGAACTCTAAGCAGAACACGTGGGCTGGGAGATGCCGATTCTCTGCACGGACAGCTGAGCGGCGGCATCCTGTGGCTTGTTTTTAGCTCATAGAAAGAGTCAATGAAACTAATTTTTCAGAAAACTGAATTTAAATGTTTCTGTTTTAAATGACTGTGGTTTGAAATTATAATGTTCATGAATTGTAATTTGTGTTTTGACTATTAACGGATAATTTGAGATCTTTCAGGGACCATTCTTGTTGGAGTCTTTTGAAAAAGGTTTAAATTTATTTTGACTGCCATTTTTACGAAAATCCATCCACATTCTGCACATGTTAAATAGTATGTTTTTAATTATTTAGATTATGTTCTCAAAGGAACATAAATGATGTGAAAACCCGTATCATAATAATTGTGCATAGTAATTTTGCTAAACAGAAGACAACACAAATACATTTTTCATAATATATAATAATTAACAAATGGTGTTTGCCTTATTATTTCCCAGAGATTTTTGGGCCTCAACCCAATACCCAAGTGTGCGATATAATAATAATAACTCAGGCATATCTGGAATAATGCCAGCCATCACTCGCCTGAAATGGTCAATCTCCAAATTTTGTCTTTACGAGGGCATATCTGTGAAAGCAGGTGAAAATATATTTTCTCTAACAGCTCGCTAGCTTGATGTATCATTTTGGATAGAAAGCACGTGGCTCAGGGGGGCCTCCGTGTGTGCTCCTGCCCGAGCCCCGAACATCAGGACCGGCCAGCCCAGGAGGGGGACTGACTGCTCCCCACACGGAGCGCTCAGGGCAGACCACGGCCCGGACCCTGACCGTGTGTACCGTCATGGGGAAGCTGCAGGAAAGACGGTGCCCGGTAACACCGGGGGTTCTGTTGGACCAGCCTGGAGCGAGGCCCTGGGTCTTTGCCCAGAGCTGTAACAAAATACCTCGGACTGGGGGGCTTACACGACAGACATTTATCTCCCATAGCCCCTGCCGGTGGAAGTCAGAGATCAGGGGCAGGTGGGTGTGGTCTGCTCCTGGTGACGACCCGCTTCCAGGCTGCCAGGCTGCAAATGGTGCCTTTGCGCAGTGCCCTCTCGTGTAGGGAGGGAGCCCTCCGGTGTCTCTTCTTTCGAGGACGCTAATCCTCCAGCATCAGGGCCCCACCCCTGATGATGTCACTGGACTGTAATCACCTGCTGACAGGCCCCATCTCCTAGCAGAGCCTCACTGGGGTCCACATGGGGGCTGGGCTGGGCACAAACATTCCGTCTAGACCACCAGGGAAGGCCAGCCTCCACTCTTGAGCCCCCCGCCCCTGCTGCCAGGCCCAGGGCTGCAGCCGTGAGCATGAGCAGAGCACCCCCAGAGGGCACCCGAGGCTCCAACAAGAGGAAGAGCATCCCCCGAGCTGTGTCGCCCGAAGGAGCAGACGGTTGTCAGGATTCCCAGCACAGCCACACGCCCCGGCACGCAGGCAGCTCCCGAGGTTCACGCAGCTGCCGTCGCCATCGTGCCCGCCAGCCCGCCAGCCCCTCCGGGACCTCCCCCAGCAGGAAGGGCGCCCGAGCCAGGCCTCAACACCAGGCAGGCGGGGCAGGCCCATGGGTGTGAACGTGCGCTCTCTCATGCAACTTTGTTGGAAAGAAACCACCTTTTAAGCGCCGTGCCCTATGGAAGAGCCACATCGGATAGGACGTGCGCGGGCCCTGAGGCCTCAGCAGTGAGCGCGCCTCCCGGGGCAGCTGTATGGGGGGTGCGGGGCCGGGATGGCAGCACCTGAGGGCGCATCACTGCGCACGTCTCCCAGAGCCCCGACGGCAGCCGAGCAAGGGAGAGCTCAGTGACTGCCACAGGCTCTGAGTCCTTCCCAGACACTCCCCCGGGCTGTGTCTCCCAGCACCGTCTCCTCCTGGCGAGGGAAGCTGGGAAGTGAGCATCCTGTCCACCCCCGACCCGCTCCTGGTCACCTCGGAGCAGAGAGAGGCAAATCCCTCGTCGGACAGGGTTTATAATCTATTCTGTGCATTTCTCAAGCAGCTGGACTTTGGAGACTTCAGTAACAACAAAAGGAAAGCTGCTCTCAACCAGCAAGCGGGACAACATGAAAAGAAAGGAGAAACTGGTCCAGGAACAGGTTTTCCTCCTCGCAGGGACCACCGGCTGGTGGGCCCGCCAGGATCTGCCCACTTCTGAGCAGGTGTGAAAGACAAAGCTCCTGAATGCTTCCACACGGCCAACCCCCACAATGCCCGCAGAATTTGCAGCCTTCCGTGCATCCGAGGACTGAGTTCACGCTCTCGGAAACAGCCGGCTGCCTGTACAGAGACACAAGGCTGTGCTGAATCCTCGTCCCTGACCGACCAGGCAATCACCCCCGGAGATTCGCTCCTGCACGGCCACAAGCTAAGGGTCCCACTAAAGCACAGTTCACTGCCACCCAAAGAGTTCACTGCCGCCCAAAGAGTTCATGCTTCCCGAAACAGAAACACGCACGCGCTCACGTGTTATTCAAGCTGCACCATATCCCAATGCCCCACGGTGCTGGGTGGGGTCCCCCGAGATTCACATCCACCCAGAACCTCAGAACGGGACCTCACCTGGAAACAGGGTCTTCGCTGATGTGATTCGTTAAGGTGCGGTCACAGTGGATAGGGTGCCCCTTAGCAGTGACATGTCCTTTCAAGAAAACCACGTGAGGAAGCACACAACGCCCAGGGGGAAGGCCACGCGACGCCGGAGGCTGAGGCTGGAGGGAGGTGCCTGCCAGCCAAGGAAAGTCGGGGGCTGCCGGCCGCTGCCACAGCTGAGACAGCAGGTAGGGCCTTTCCCCGGAGCCGTCAGAGGGAGCACGGCCCTGCAGATGCTCCCATTTTGGATGTTTAGCCTCCGGAATGATGAGAGGATTTTTATTGCTTTAAGCCACCAGCCTGTGGTAATGACGGTAGCAGCCACAGGCAGCTAATACACCCGAAATCTATATTTTGGGGAGCAGCGCATTGGATACTGTTCTTAACTTCTTTCTCTGTGGGCAGTAAGCACACCTACAGTCCGGACCTGGTATCTTTCCAGAATAAGGAAACAATCATGAGAGACATAATTACCACTGACATTTATAAAAGGTCCTTAGTAGCGTCTGGCTAACAAGGGGGCAGGGACTAGGAAAGGGAACAGAAAGATACAGGCTTTGGGGGGAAACCCACAGAATTGGGGTTCAGTGCTGGAGCCGGGGAGGCAGTGGACAGTGAACGTCCCCACCTGTCACTCACTGTTCCCTCTCTTAACCCTCTCCTCTCTCCTCCTACCCCACAGTGTGCCCCAGAAATGTCTTCCCTGATCACCCTTCCTTAAGCTAAACCACACCTGCAAAGTGCATGCTTCCTCAGCTACACCTTCCACCTTGGTTTTCATTAAATCTGTGTAGTGTTGATTTTTTATGTCGCTACAGGGGAGCTGGGACAAAACCTGTTGCACCCACTGCCTCTTCCCGAGCACCTCATCAGAGTCCACGCTCAAACAATGACAAACAGGCACAGGTACTGGAGCATGGCGGGGTGGGGGCAGACTCATGTCAGCAGACTGGGGCAAGAAGGTTCTCTCCAGAAAATGCAAAACTGACAGCGCTTGAGTCACGAGTCGTGAGTGCGAAGCCACGACTCATAACGGTGGACACGGAGACAGTGAGGCAGGGAGAAGGGATGGAGAGAGAGCACAGAGGGAGGTGAAGAGAGGAAGGTAAGAGCAGGTGGAGAGAGGGGGAGATGAGGACGCGCTGGGGCAGAAGATGAGAGAGAGAGATCTCCACGCCCAGGGGGCAGAGTAACAGTGCTGGACGCAGCCTCCTGCCTGCAGCCACCAGAACGTGCTAAAGATATATGGGAAAATGTGTTTCAAAATGCAGGACGGCCACACATGAGAGACAGGAAACAAACGATGTGAGCCATATGATTGCTCCCAGCTTACTGCCTTCACGGCACTTCCAGGCCACCGTGAGGGAAAGGGCCGTCTGGGGAAGCTGGGGGAGTTCCCGGTGCAGCAATGGGGCTGGGAATGCAGGGAGGCTGAGGCAGCCATCTGCAGGGCAGGGAGCAGCGAGGGAAGACTGGACATGAAGGCCACGGGAGATGTGCAGAGGGTCCCTCTGCGTATTCTAGAGCACGGGATTGACGCAAGCATGTAACCGACCAGGGACTGGGGAAAGAGGCACCCTAAGGGTACGAGGTAGCAATACACATCAACTGCACAGGTCCTGAAATACGCTGTTCCCACAAGCCACATGGCTCAGGAGCACCAAACACACAGAGAGGCTGGCCTCAAGAATCGAAATAGTCAGGTCAAGACTAAATGCTGCCACAATCGCACTAAATACAACTGAAGGTAGGACATGAAAGGACCAAACTGTTTTTAAGTAACGTAACTGAAACCCACAACAAAAATCAAGAATATTTATACATATTCAAAAATAGACAGACTCAAGATAAAAACTCACAATTTACAATGTTTAGCAATAAAAAAGTTATTAAATTAATCAAACAATAGAATTACTGGGCACACAAAGAAGCAAGAAAATATGACCCATGATGAGGAATATAATCAACCAATCAAAACTAACCCAAAACTGATGCAGATGTTAGAATTAGCAAACAAGGCATTGAAAGTTATATTAATGTTATATTCTTTATGTTCATGAAAGACAAAAACTAAATAAACTCCCAGAGATGAAAACTATCATACCTAAAATGAAAAATACACCGGATGGGGTTAGTGGCAAACTAATCATCAAATAAAAAGATTTGTGAATTCAAGACAGAGCAAAATGAAACAGACAGAAAATGGCAACACGTTATAATAGAAGAACAGATACGGGGGGTGGGGGGTAGGGACGGGGTGGGTGGGTTATGGACATTGGGGAGGGTGTGTGCTATGGTGAGTGCTGTGAAAGGTGTAAGCCTGATGATTCACAGACCTGCACCCTGGGGCAAATAATTTAAAAAAATTAAAAAAAAACAATAGAAGAACAGATCATCAGTAAGCTATGAACCAGCTTCAAGTAATATAATGTATATATAACGGGAGTCCCTGACAAAAGGGGGAGGAGGTACAGAAAAATTGTTTGAAACTATAGCCAAAGATTTTAGCCAAACACAAATTTGATGGAAACTATAAACCCACAGACTCAAGAAGCTCAATGAAGCCCACACACAAGAATCATAAGAAAACTACACCCAACTGTGTCACAATAAATCATAAACATAAAAACCTTTTTTTAAAGATTTTATTTATTTATATATTTGAGAGAGAGCACACACAAGCAGGGGGAGCAGCAGACAGAGAGAGAGAGGAAGAAGCAGGCTCCCCGCTGAGCAGGGAGCCCAATGCGGGGCTCGATCCCAGGACCCTGGGATCACGACCTGAGCCGAAGGCATCTGCTTAACCGAATGAGCCACCTAAGTGCCCCCAAAGAGAAAAATCTTAAAGGCAGACAAAGGGGGGGTACCTGGGTGGCTCAGTCGGTTGGGCTTCTGCCTTCAGCTCCAATCATGTTCCTGGATCCTGTGTTGGGCTCCCTGCTCAACGGGGAATCTGCTTCTCCCTCTCCCTCTGCCCCTCCCCACTGTGTTCTCTCTCTGTCTCATTCACTCTCTCAAATAATTAGTCTTTAAAAAAGGCAGACAAAGGGTAAAAAAAAATAAAGACCTTTTACATCTGAACCTCAAACTTAAGAATGATGGCAGATTTCTTGTTGGAAACAATACAAGTAAGTGGGCGATGGAAGAACATCTTTCATAGGCTGAAAGTTTTACAGGCAAAAATTGGAATTTTATGATCAGTGAAAACATCTTTCAAAGATGAATACTTTCCATACATGTAAAAGACACAAGCCTGCATGACCAGCAAGGCTTTCCTATAGGAAATGTTAAAGGAGAGACGACGGGCAGAAGGAAATGATAATCAGAAAAAAATTTGAAATGACACATGAGAATGAAGACAAATGGAAGTGATAATTGGAGAGGTAAATATATGCCTTTTCTTCTTTATTCACTGATTTATTGATTTATTGATTGGAGGAGAGGCAGAGGGGAGGAAAAGAGAGAATCTTAAGGAGCTCCATGCCCAGCACAGAGCCCAATGCAGGACTCAGTCTCACGACCCTGAGATCTTGACCTGAGCCAAAATCAAGTCAGACGCTTAACCGACGGAGCCACCCAGGTGCCCCATATGCTTTTTATATTTAAACCTCTTTAAAGGGCACCTGGGTGGCTCAATGGGTTGAGCCTCTGCCTTCGGCTTGGGTCATGATCTCAGGGTCCTGGGATCAAGTCCTGCATCCGGCTCTCTGTTCAGTGGGGAGCCTGCTTTCCCCTCTCCCTCTGCCTGCCTCTCTGCCTACTTGTGATCTCTCTCTCTGTCAAATAAATAAATAAATCTTTAAAAAAAAAAACAAAAATAAGCCTCTTTAAATGACAACTGACTTTTTAAAAAATGTAGTGCAGGGTTTACAAAATACATGAAAGAAAAACACATGACTGTATCAGAGAACTGAGCCAGATGTTGTTAGTAACGGGAAGGTTCTTAGAAAGCAGCAGTGTGGTAGCACTCGAAGACGGGCTGGAATAAGACTGACCTCTTTACTAGAAGCACTCAAGCAACCACCAAAAACCCAAAACAGAGCTACAGCTATCCAACCAGCCAAGGAGAGAAAAGGAATCACAGAATTCTATCAGTCCACACAAAGGCAGAAAAAAGTGAACAGAGACCAGAGAAGAGAAGCAGAAAACCCACAGCAAGATGACAGGTTTAAACCAAACCATCACCATTTTCACATTAAATAAGACCCAACTCTGAGCTTTGTATAAGAAATGCGCATTAAAAATAAAAATAGCTAAAGGGCGCTCCGCTCTGTCAGTGGAGCATGTGACTCTTGGTCTTGGGGTCGTGAGTTCGAGCCCCACATGGGGAGATGACTAAAAAATAAATAAACGTGAAAGAAAAAGGAGGGGGGTTAAAAAAATAGGTGACAAGTAAAAGGATAGGACAGGCATAGCACATTAATACGAATCAAACGAAAGCAGAATAGTCACACTACTTTTATCAGAAAGTTGAAGAGAAGGAAAATTCCCAATTCATTCTCTGAGGCCAATGTCACCATGACTAAAAAAAGCAAGGATAACAACAGCAACAACATTTCAGTATCTTTCGTGAACACAGATGCTCAAGTTCTAAACAAAATTTTAGCAAATGAGATCTGACAGTATGTATTTCATGACGAAGGGTGATTTATATCAGGAACGCAAGGTCGATTTAACATTTAAAAATCGGAGCGCCTGGGTGGCTCAGTCATTTAAGCATCTACCTTAAGGTTTGGTTCATGATCCCAGAGTCTGGGATCGAGCCCCACATGGGGCTCCCTGCTTCTTCCTCTCCCACTCCCCCTGCTTGTATCCCCTCTCTTGCTGTGTCTCTCTCTGTCAAATAAATAAAATCTCTTGAAAAAAAAATTTAAGAAATCTGGGGCGCCTGGGTGGCTCAGTCGTTAAGCACTTGCCTTCGGCTCAGGTCATGATCCCAGGGTCCTGGGACAGAACCCCAAGTTGGGCTCCCTGCTCAGTGGGAGGCCTGCTTCTCCCTCTCCCACTCCCCTTTCTTGTGTTCCCTCTCTCACTGTGTCTCTGTCAAATAAAGAAATAAAATCTTAAAAAAAATAAATGAAAATCACATTTAAAAAAATTTAAGAAATCAATGTAATTCACCATATTAACAAACTAACAATAAAACCATATGATCATTTCAACAGCTGAAAAAAAAAAAAAAAAGCTTTTGCCAAAACACTACACTGATCCGTGACACACCGCTCAGCAGACGAGGACCAGAGAGAAACTTTCTCAGCCTAAGACAGGGTGTCTCTGAAGAGAACACAGCCAACATCACGCGTATAGCAAAAAGCCTGAAAATGTTCCCCAAGAACAGGGACAAGACAGGGACGGTTGTTCTCACAGGTTCTGTTCAATAAGACAGCAAAAACATCCTGATTGGAAAGGAGGAAATAAAGCTGTCTCTGTTTGTGGACGACGTGACTGTGTAGGAGATTCTCTGGAAACCTCGCACAAGCTAATTGAACCAGGAGTGATTTTCAGCAGGATCAGAGGATACAAGGTGAATATGACACGATCCCTGTGTCTCTGTACACCTGCAGGGAACCACTGGAAACTAGGACTTAGAAGCAATACCATTTAGAATATCAACAAAAGGGCGCCTGGGTGGCTCAGTGGGTTAAAACCTCTGCTTTCGGCTCAGGTCATGATCTCAGTGTCCTGGGATCGAGGCCCAGATCGGGCTCTCTGCTCGGCAGGGAGCCTGCTTCCTCCTCTCCCTGTCTCTCTGCCTACTTGCAATCTCTCTCTCTGTGTCAAATAAATAAATAAAATCTTAAAAAAAATAGAATATCAACAAAAAATACAATAAGCTTAGGGGAAACCTGGCACAGGATGTGGAATGCCTACACGTGGAACATAGCAACACACGAGGGAGGGAAATAAAGGGGTCAGTGAAGGGAGCCCGCCCTCCCACGTGGGCCCCCCAAGTTCAAGTTCGCACAAGCCTTCGTGGGCCAATCAGGGAGCCAGCGGCACTTCCCCAGAGCTGAGGACCAGCATCCAAGTGGAGAGCCTGCAGCATGAGCATGTCAAGGCATTGGGGACAAATGTTAGGATTTCCATTTTGCACTTGCAGAAAAAAAAAAAGTGACCCGGAAGCAAGCAGCTCTGGGTACCCCTTTTCCAGATGTACCTGTGTGCACGTATGTCCCTTCACCCCCACCAGCACCTTGTTAGTCATAAGAGAAAGCTGCAGGGCCCAGAAAATGTGCTTTTCCTTACTGAAACAGACTTTCCCTGCTGGTGCGCTTTATCAATAGGTATGGGATGGATGGAAGTACAGAGGACAGAGGAAGCCTTTTCCATGCAGAAATGTGGAGGAGGTGATGAGTGTTGCTAATTGATGGCCTGAGCAATTAAAATAGCTTTTCCTAATAGGGTAGGAGCAGAAGAAATGTGAGAAAACACCAAACTCCTTACCTAAACCCACCTAACAATGTTTCACACAAGAAGTCCGCAGCTCAAGTCCAAGTTCCAAAAAAAAAAAAAAAAAAACCAATGTTGAGTTCCTGATTAAAATAGATCCAGGCTTCTAGAGAACACCTACAGATGGCATGTTGAAAAGGCCTGTGAATCCACACCAATAAACCACACCACACCAGCCCACACGCCAATGTGGACTGACTGACTCAGTATCAGCCCAGGAATGTAAGGCTCTAGAAAATGCTAGAACCCCAACCGGCCAGGACTGACACCCTGGGCAGCCACCACCGTAACACTCAGGCAGAGCACTGCAGAGACATGGAAACACCGCCGCTGGGGAGGGTGGGACAGCACAGTACGCAGCGCCCCCTTCCCTCTAGGAGGGCCCCAGACACGTCCGGCACCTACTGGATTTTTCACTACGAAGCCACCTTCCGCATCCATGTGGCAGACAGAAAATGGGGAAGGAGGAGAATTCATCCACAGGCATTTTTAGATGCAACCAAGGAACGGCACCTTGACCGTGAGACAGTTCCTCTGCCCGCAAGTTGGCGAAGGCTCAAGGTGTTACGGTAAAAAGCTGGTGCTGGCTCTTTCCAAAGTGTATTCCATCCTCACGGGCAAAGAAGCCATCCGCCAGCCAGCAGCACGTGGCCTTGAAGAGCAGCCACCATGAGCACAGGCTGTCTGGCCATGGATGGTGGCAGTGAGACCCCAGGGGCAGCACCTCAGGTCAGCCCACCCCCCCCCACCCTGGCAAGAGTGGCCTGGGAGGGCGTCGACTCAGGAAAGCAGTAGCAGCTGTCGGATGAATCCAGCAAAGGGGCCGCCAGAGGCATCCACTAGAGGGGACATGCCAGAATGTTCCACGTCTAGGGCAACTTCCGATGCCTTCTGAATTAATGGAATTGGTGCAAAACAGAAACCAGAGCTGCGAGGTTGCATACGTACCACCGGTTCTCAAATCTGGACCCCATCAACCCCTCCCAGGGGGCTTTCAAAGGTTTAGATCCCAAGGCCCACCAGAGTCGGATCTGCTGAATCAGAATCTCAGCGGGGGTGGGGGGTGGACTGGAATTGGAGAAGGTGATCCACCCTGAGGATTCCCATGTGCAGCCACACCAGCACCATGGCTGTGTTCCACCCCCCAGTAGGATCAGGACCCCCTGCTACAACCACCCCAAGGGTCCTAGCCGCCACTCCCTCCCCCTCCCAGGGAGTGCCCGTTAAGGTAAAAAGGGTTCTGTCTTCATGCAATTTCCAGGTACTGAGGCTGGTTCTGCAGCCTTCCGGAGGGCTGAGGCCTTTTCCTCTCGTGAGACAACCTTCTTTCAGGGAAAAGGAAAACTTCCCGCCCAGTTTGGTCCAATCACAGGCTCCCCATGTCTGCTGGGACCTCCTGCATTTCTGCCCACCTGGTGAGGCTAGGCACTGACCCTGCATGCCTCAGAGACATCCCGGTTCCCTGGGCCAGCTGGACACTGCAGCACACGCAGGTGGCAGAGGGCAGCAGGTGTCCCTTCTCTCACAGCCCTGGGGGCCAGGAGCCCAAAGTCGGGCTGCTGGCAGGTTCCCTCTGGGAGAGCTGACAGAACACCTGTCCGGGCTTTTCTCCCAGCTTCCCGAAGGAGCCTCCGGTGCTGGCCAGCCTGCAGTGGCTGTCTTCTCCCTGTGGCTTCACACTGTCTTCCCTCTGTGTCTGTGTCCTGACTTTCTCTTTTCTTAAGGACACTGGTCACCCTGGGTCAGGGCCACCCAATGATCTCATCTTGACCACCTGCAAAGACACTACTTCCAAGTAAGGTCACATTCACAGTACTGGGGTTAGGGCTCCAACGTGTCTTAGAGGTCCGCAATGCAACCCAGGACAGAAGAGACGGGGGCCAGGCCAGGCACGCTGAGTGTCCAGGGTAGCGGCCTCGGTTTCCCCAAGTCCAGGCTTCCCTCCCATAACGCAGCCCACTGTGTGCGGTAGCTTGCCATGGGGTCTGCATCGCCATGGGGGAATCCGGGCGCAGAGAACCAGGACAAAACGTGATGTTCTGACTCCGCTGCTGCTGTGAGCGGTACGCTGATCTTCATCTCTGACCCGGGGGTTTCTTGTCTTCTGCCAGCACCGTGAAACTGTGGCGTACTGACATGTTCTCTACACCACCCATGTGCCCCACTTCCAAACTAAGGCATCGTCCGTAATATTTCGAGCCCCTCGTATCCTAGCCATCCCTGAAAGCCGGCCGTTTGATCGCTCTCCAAACCTGCCCGCGGCCTCTCTCACCTTTCCCGCTGCCAGCATCCTGTGCGCCTCCTCACAGTGCACCTCACAACGGTCTGGACCGCCTCCAGTGGCCACGCCCCTGGCAGCCACGCCCCATGACGGCCACGCCCCTGGCAGGCAGACCCCCCCAGCACCCCGCCCCCAGAAACCACGCCCACAATGGCCACGCCCCACGGCAGCCACACCCCCAGCACCACGCCCCACGATGGTCACGCCCCAGCAGCCACGCCCCCGGCAGCCACGCCCGTGATCCCAGCCTAAGTCAGGGGTACACTGACAGCCCCGTCGGGTCAGGCTTCTCTGCTCCACATCATCGGTAGATGTGTAGCTTCCCATCAAAGCAGCAGACGCGATTCGTCGCAAACTGAGGACTATATGCTGCACGTGCGATATCTCATTTAATCTAGATGACAATCCAACAGGGACACACTACGGACCTTGCGTGGAAGGAAAGGCACAGCAAGACTGAATGGCTTCCCAAGACCACAGAACTACTGGCAGATGGCAGCAGGATTCAAACCCACAGGGTGACTTGAGAGACCACGAGGTTAACTCACAGCCCACCATGGCCTCCCACTGAGAGTCTGCATTAGGCAGATGGTAGGTCGGGACCCTGCCGTGAATTCAAGGGGGCCACGCACTCTGCAAATGCCTCCCATCGAGAGGGGAGCCTTCCTTCCCATCTCCTGGAACCTGGGTCAGGCCAGTGGCAGACCGTGGCAGACAAGAGGCCACGAAACTTGTGCAGCTGAGCCTTCAGGGTGTTGGCCTCAGTCCCCCCTGCTCACAGCGCTCCACCTCCTGCAAGGCGGCTGCCACGGGAGGAGTCCACCAAGCCTGAGCACATGCTGGACAGAAGGACGGGACCGCTGGAGTGCAGTGAGTAACGCCGGCTGATCCTGCCCGAGAGCCTGACCCACAGAACATTCTAGGTCTGCTTCTTGGCTAGAGGGGTGTGCACTCCGAGGGAGAGGGGGAGGTCTGTCTCCACCAACCGCTGAGCAGTGCTGGGCACGGAGCGCAGCTTCTAACCAACGCACCCTCGGCTCTGACGCCCGGCCCAGCACCCCCGGGAAGCTGCCACAAGGACCACCAGCACCGGGCGGAGGGACTCCTCAGTGTGTCTCAGGAACGGAGGAAAGCAGCCTGCACCCCACACTGGTCCACGGCACTCCCTCCCCAGTCCTGAACCAGCAGGACAGCCCAGAAAAGCCCACGCAGCTCTCCGTGTGCCGGAACACACTGTCCCTCTGCCAGCTGAGGTTTTCTAACCGGGACCTGCATGGGTCCTTCCAGAAACAGAATTCTCTCCCTCTGGGGAGGGGGAGGACTTCTGGTAGGGCACCCGGAAAACACAACGGGTATTTATAGCTGATGTCTGGGAAGGCACAGGTATGTGAATAATTAGCAGAAATAACAGACCAGATGAATCGCCCTGGCAACCAGGTACAGCAGTAGACAGTGAAATCTACCCAAAAGTCAAGATGGAACAGGTGCAAGGCATGAGGGCACCCCGTGGGGGCCCCTGGGGTCCCGTCCATCCATCCACCATCCATCCCACCTCAATGCCCGAGGGACCGCGATGTTCTCGTGCCCTTCCTGGCCCTGGGGGGGTCCCTACAGTCCCCCCGGAGCCTGACCTTTCCCACTCTTGAGGTGGGAGGGCGCCCAGGACCCAGGGACCCCAGGTGGGAAGAGGAGAACAGACAGGACTCTCCTGACTGCAGGATGGACGCGTCCAATGTTCTGGCCTGAAACCATCAGACGCTCATTTTGTCTGCCACCTCTGTGTCGCATCCTGGTTCTCGAGCTTCCTCCTGGCACTCCTCGGCCTCCCCCAGTCTACCAGCGAGCACCCTGAGGGCTCCCCAGGTGTCCTGGGTACCATGTGGGTACCCTACTTCCCTTGGCCCCATGACGGTATCCCATTCCAGACTTTGTGGCATTAACCCAGTGCCTGGTGCATCCCAGGTAATCAGTGTATACGGAAGGAATGAACCCCATGTACCTCGGAGAGTATCACCCCATCTGCATGCATGAGCCCACTGATGCCCAGAGAGGGTGCATTAGGAGTCCAACGTCACACAGCTGGTGGGTCTCAGAGGCACACTCTGAATCCAGACTTCCCGAAGCCTGAACTGCTTGGCCCATAGCTTCTCTGGGGAGACCCACGAGGCCAGAGCCTTGAAGCTGAAGCCCGGGGCTCCTCCACCGCACACATCTCGAAGCCCAGGGCCCAAGGAAGAGCTGAGCAGTCCAACCGACTCCAGAGGGGACGGCGCATCAGAGTGGCACCTGCCAGGAGGGCCACTTTCTCTCCACAGCCTGGTGCAGACCACATTTTCAAAGTTGCAGCAGAGGTGCAAGACGTAAGGCAGCCGGCATCAGGGGCGTCCGCTGCAGCCCAGCCCGAGGGCCACCTGCACGCGATGAAAAGCCCAGCCACCTGGACGCCCTGTGCCCGGCTGCCCCAGCTGCTGTTCCTCTAGCGCCTGCTCTGGTCCCAGCTGCAGGGAGATGCTTTACCAGCTCCCAGGAAGGCGTCCGTCGCGGCTTCAGGAGGCTGTGTCTGCCCCGCATTTAGTCAAAAACCGGGCCCTGGAGATGTGGGGTCAGTGCTCTGCTGCTGAGGTCCCAGGGGCCAGGAACCCCACAAGGACATTTGAGCCGCTTCTCCGAGAAAGGGACCATGGGTTGCAGGTGCCTACAAGCTGCCGTGCTGGGACTGGTTGGGGGTCCATGTTACAAGACAAAGTGCCGATAATGAGGGCAGAGGAAACATTCTGAGGGGAGGGTGGTGAGGTCTCTGTCGGCATTACTGAGTCTGAGGGATGTATAAGTCAGCTCCCGCCACTGGAGCAAACACCACACACAGAGAAGCTCAGGTGGCAGATGTTCAGGGTTCCCGTCCTGGAGGCCGATGCCCGGGAGGCAGGTGCGGGCACGGCGGGTCCTCCCGAGGCCTCCCTCCTCGTGTGTGGACGGCCGTGCTCCCCTGGGTCCTCACGGGGTCGTCTCTCCATCCGTATCCGGTCCTGATCCCCTCTTCCTGTAAGAACCCTGGTCACACGGGATCAGGGCCACCCCGGTGACCTCATTTGAACTGAATCACCTCTTCAAAGCCCCATCTCCAGATACAGCCACATTCTGGGGTTCAGGGTTAGGGTTTTACCATACACATGAGGGGAACACAGCTCAGCCTGGACCAATGCTTCTCCCCGGTCTTTCACACAGGGCCCGTGGGGACAGCGCCCCTTGTAAAGGACGGGGTGCATCACAGAGCCCGTGCCAACACGCCAAACAGAAGAGCCTTGCACGCCATAACTCACACACATGGTCCTGCACGCCGATCACTGGCGGGAATCCAGTCTCCCTGAATAGGACGAGATGACACTGTGACCTCCCAAGCTGTCCCCACAGCCAGCACCGGGACCAGAGCCCGAACCTTCTCAAAGATCCCTTCACAGACAAGAATCGCAAAGCATGGGGTTAAGAATACAGCGTGTCCCACCCTCCGTGGAAGTATTGAGAAAATTAATCAACCCAATTTTATACTTTCTGCCTTCAGTCATTACTAGAATATTCACTTCCAAATGCAAATTGCAAGGAAATCTATATTCATTGTCTTTTCTTTTTCCTAGACTTTCTATCAAGCCATCAGGAGTCTATCAGCTCACAAAGGGGACAGGAAAACACAGGACCCCAGAGACCAAAATCAAGCCTGCTTCATGAAGTCTTCCACGGGGCGCCCTCAGAAATAACAAAGTATCACAGCTTTATTGGGGGAACGTTCCTTATCAAACGTAAACACCCAGTTCAAACAGAAGCTCGCTGCCCCTCACTGCCTCGGAGGAGACTGCAGAACACCCCGGGCAACCTGGGGAATCCCGGGGAAAGTGGGGGGACTGAAATCCTTCCTCGGGCTGCCGCCTTCCAGGCTCCCGGAGAGACCGGCGCTCCCTGAGACAGGGCACGAGGGACAGATGGCTCTGAGCCCTCTGTCTGGAGGCCTCGGCCTCTTTGGCCCCGGGGTGCCTTATTCCTTCGTGGGAGAGACTCTTCCACAAACAAGTGACCCCAGACACTTATCATCTCTCGGCTTCGGAAGCTGGAAATCAGGACAGGCGCGCTCACGGGGCAGGTTCGCCGGCAGACGTGCTCCGGCCTCTCTCCTTGCTTTTAGGACGGCCACCCTCTTCTTCACACGGCCTTCTTCCCGTGGCCGTGTCTGCCTCCAAGCCTCCCCATTTGTAAGGACCCCAATCACGCTGCGTCGGGGCCCACCCAGGAACCCTGGTTTACCTGAATCACCTCCGTAAGGGCCCCAGCTCCAAATACGGTCACATTCTGCAGCCCCAGGGATGCCAACACATGAATTCAGGGGGACACGACACGGCCCATGACAGCAGCGCTGGCAGGAGGGCCGGGCCGAGAGTGGAGCTGGTGGCACCTTCCAGGGAAGGAAGCCCAGGTCTCACCCACACTGACTGTGCCACTGCCAACCGCCCGGCCGGGTGAACGGCAACGGGCAGGTGTCCAGACAGTTCAAGGGAAAAGCTTTTCTCCCAGGGGGTCGTGAAGCCTGCGTCTGAGGGGTGGGTCCGCAGCAGGCTGAGCCTCGGGTCGGACGACGCAGCAGGTACCTGTCAAGTCCGCACAGCCTCGGCACCAGGGAGGGGGCGCTGGGGCGGGCGCGGGGCCCTGCAGGGGTGCGGGGGACGGGCGGCACGCCCCCTCTGCTTCGGCCCCACCCCGTACCCCCAGCTAGCCACACTCCACCTTAACCGACCGCACATCCTCCCTCGAGGTTACGCACCTGCTACCCTCCTGAAATCACCCGACCTGTTTAAACTTGAGTTTTATTGAAAGTGGAAAAAGCCAGAAGCTCGCCAGACGGCGCTGGGACACAGGTGATCTCAAGGCAGAACGCAGGATGCCCGGCGCAGGGAGGCCTCAGGAAGTCACCCTCACGGGCGCGAAGGATCTCGCATGAAGGCCCCTAAGTATCTTCAGAGCCAACGCGGGCGCTACTTAAAGGCCTCAGGAGAAACGAATAAACGCAAAATCGAACGAAGCCACGGAGGAGCTGAGCTTCCAACTCCCTCACCGACTCTGAGAGCAAAGCGGGCAGGACAATCCAGGCTCCTGGGAAGCCGGCCGACCGAAGGCGCCACACGGAGGCAGGAACCCAGGAGATCCCCCATCCTGACCGCAGGCAGGGCTGGTCTGCGTCCTTCACGGGTCAATGTTCTGTGACCCCGAGAAGGCTTAAGCCCAAGGAGAGGCGTGAAGAAAGGAGCCAGAGGCACCCCACCTGCTTTGTCCGTGAAATCCAGAAGGGAGTTTCGTTTTACACACTCGCACCTGTTTCTGTTTGGCACCGAGGAGCGCCTGAGAGGTTCACCGTGTTTTCCCACCGAAACATGCAATGCAACAGCGAGCAGAGAAATAAGATTTTACACGGGAGGTGGGGGATCGTTTTACGAAAGTTGAAAACATTTCTAGAATGTTCCAGAGAACTTCAGATTGCCCCTATTTTCCGTATAATTAGTGATAAGAATTGCTCACCTATGTGAAACGGGATTTTTGATGAAAATTTAAGGGAATTTGAGTTTGTGAGATCCTGCTAGTCTCAAAGGCTCACTCTTCAGCGCCTGTGAAGTCAACGAGGTTCATAAATAGAGTAACAGGTATAAATTAAATTCTCGAGCGTGGAGAAAGTTAAGTTCCTGTACACCTCTAATAAACGACGTATCAGTTCTAACAGCACAGGTAACCAGATACTCTCTGCCGGGTGGGGACCTCCGCTCGGGGGCGGATTAGACGCTGGCCTCCGCACTTAACATGGCCGTAGGGATGCCGGGGGGCGCAGTCGGTTAAGCATCTGACTTGATTTCGGCTCAGGTCACCATCTCCAGGTCATGGGATCGAGCCCCGCACTCAGCATGGAGTCTGCTTGGGATTCTCCCTGTCCCTCTGCCCACCCCCCCACACTTGTATGTGCTCTAAATAAATAAAATCTTTAAAAAAAAAAAGAGGAGGAGGAGGAGGAGGAGGAGGAGAAGAAGAAGAAGAAGAAGAAGAAGAAGACAATGCAGCCAAAAAGAGAGATGAAGTTGCGTGAATCCCAGCTCAGTGCGCCTGTCTACCCCAGCTCTGGCTCCCTCTGTTGGAAAGGAGGCTCTCCTAGACCCCGAGAAGTCCCCCAGGCCCACCGAGCCAGAACTCTCCCACCACGGCTCAGAGGGTCCGTGCGTCTGTCCGGCACGTACATGCTGTGAGTGCATCTGTGGCTCGCCTCCCTCTCTCCCAGGTGCTCGGGGTACGCGGTGAGCAAAGCCAACAGAACTCGCTGGAGAGCTCCCGTCCTCCTGGGAATTAGGACTGAACGGAGTCTCGTGAGTCGGGGTCGTCCAACACCGTGTGCTTGAACCCCCGGGAGCGTCTCATCCACCAGACGAGGACGGGGTGGGGACAGGTTCCGGGACTCAAGAGTTCCAACAGCCTCTGCCCTCCAGCCAGGCTCCACGAGGTGCATCTCGGATGCACAGTATTCTCAGACCGTCTGGCTCCCCGTCCCGGCATCCGGCCAACCTTGCCTCGATCGGACAGTGAATCCTGAGACCAGGGACCATGCCCGTCCCAGGCTTGGTCCCCTCCCTCCAAAGGCAGCCTCGGAGGCGCCCCATAACTAACCTGATCCCTGGAAGGGAATCTCCGAGCCGCGTCTCCAGCCCCCGTTTGGCCTGAAGAAAGGGTACTTCAAGCAGAGCCAGGGCCACAGAACGTGGGGGTCAGGCCCCTGCGTGAAGTCCAGTAGATGGAAGCCCGTGTTCGCACACAGGGAAATGACCACTGGGGGCGTCCAGAGCTGTGGCTAACACACCAACAGGCCAGCACCTCTCACCAGCCTCACGGCGAACCTTCCAAACCCAGGGTGTGAGTTCGCATCTCCGCCTTCCAGGGTCACAAGTCCTGTGGGCGATCCCAGCAGAGTGGACGGACAGTGGGCACCCTTCCCAGCGGCTCTATAACCCTGGTGAGGATCCCACCCTGGGGAGGGGGCCTGCAGGCCTCAGGGAGACCTCGTGCTCTGCCAGCCCCACGCCGGCTGAGGACTCCACGGAGCTTCCGAGAGGGGAAGAGAGCCACAGGCCCTTCCGAAGAGCTGTGGGGGAACTTCCCCCTGGCCGGCGATCCGTCCGAGCTCCCAGGGGACCTTCCCTGCTGCCGGCGATCCATCCGAGCTCCCAGGGGACCTTCCCCCCTGCCGGCGATCCGTCCGAGCTCCCAGGGGGCAGCGCCCCCGGCCGGCGATCCGTCCGAGCTCTCAGGGGGCAGCGCCCCCGGCTGGCGATCTGTCCGAGCTCCCAGGGGACCTTCCCCCCCGGCCGGCGATCCATCTGAGATCCCAGGGGGCAGCACCCCCGGCTGGCGATCCGTCCGAGCTCCCAGGGGACCTTCCCCCGTGGCTGGCGATCCGTCTGAGATCCCAGGGGGCAGCGCCCCCGGCCGGCGATCCGTCCAAGCTCCCAGGGGGCAGCGCCCCTGGCCGGCGATCTGTCCGAGCTCCCAGGGGACCATCCCCCCTGCCGGCGATCCGTCCAAGCTCCCAGAGGGCAGCACCCCCAGCCGGCACCAGACTCCCTTCCTGCCCCAGCATCCAAGAGCCAGGACCACACTCGCGGGGCCAGCCACATCCCGGCGCGGATCCAGAAGACAGAAGCCTCGGTCCGACGAGCAGAGGGAGTGGAAGCTGAGTGTTTCGAGGCAGGGCTGACCCCATGGTGGTGGGCGTGGGGTCCGATGCCCCAGTGCCCCGAGGCAGGCTCGTCCTGCTGGGCCCAGCATGTTCTGTGACATCCCACCCGGCCCTCAGGACACCGCACACGCCCACTTCCTCGAATCTGACCAGTTCCTGCCTCGGCCACCTGCCACCCACCATGACTGACCCAGGGCCCGGGTGTCCCCAGCACTGGGGCCCAGAGCCTATGCTGTGAGCGGGGCCACTCGGGGCCCAAAGCCATACCAGTGACCAGAGCTGGTGGAAGAGGTGTGCACTGACCCTCGGGGCACGGCCACTTGCTGTGTGGCTTTGAGAAGGTCCCTAGACCTCTCTGAACCTTAGCCCCTTCACCCGTCATGCAGAGCTTTGGTTCTCCTTTGCGGCGTCAGGACAGTTAAATCAGACGCTGTCCGCACCATGTTTCCGTTAAAATGCACACACCACAACAGAAGTCAGATGAAAACAGCCCACGTGTCAGGAATGACAAGACTCGGCAGCAAACTGGGGTCACCGAGCAAGAGGAGCTCCCTGCACACGGGCAGAGCCTGGAGGCCAGACCCCCCCGATGTGACGGGACCACAAGGACAGACAGCAGCGGGCCTGCGAATGTCCCCCCACGGGGGACGGCGGGTCACGGCCAAGTCCCTCCTCAGCCATGCCTCAAGGGAGGCACTTCACGGATGGGGGAGACACAGGCAGCAAAAGATGACCTGGCTGTCAAGGCCTTTTCTAGAAAATTCCGTCTCCACGTAGCAGCCTGCAGAAGGCAGCTGCAGCCTCAGCGGGAGAGGGCGGATGTGACCATCGCCCCGTCCTGAAGGGCCAGCCCACCGTGCCTATGAAGCAGGGCAGTCACCGGAGGCCCTGGACAGAGAGACAGACATCACCGTGCCTGGCAGAGACAGCCATGCCCTGCCCAGGATGAGCAGACCCTGTGGCCGCGGGCGGCCTGGCCTGGCGTGGTTGGGGACAGTGTCATTGACATTAGGGACACAAGAAGACAGCAGAGCACCAGACAGGAAAGCCCTTGGCAGAGGGACTGGCATTTCACCTGGAGACACATCATTCTTCCTACGGGCAGGCACGGCTTTGTCTTCTTGGGGGCTGCTCTGTGTTGTTAAGACGATTTTTTCTGAGCAGTTTTAGACTCACAGCACAATCAGGGGACAGCAGCGGCACTGCTGACAGCCCCCGCCCCCCAGAAGAGTTCATCTGCTTACATCTGATGAGCCTGCGTGACCGGTCATCGTCACCCAGAGTCCACCGTGGACATCAGGGGACACCCTCGGGGGTGTGCGTCCTGCGGGTTCGGACAGATGCCTGATGACAGGGGGTCACATGGAGTGGGGTCCCTGCCCTGTTCTCCCCTCCCTGCCCTGGCAACCACTGCCTGCCTTTCCCAGAACGTCACAGAGTTGAAGTCACACAGTGTGGCGTTTCCAGGTTGGTGTCTCTCACTGAGTAGGACTCCTCCCCGTTTCCTCTGTGACTCTTCACGGCCTCGCGGCTCGTTCTTTCTAGCACTGACCTCTAGCCCCGTCTGCACGTCCTACAGCTCGCTTGCCCATCCACCTGCTAGGGGATGGCACGGCAGCCTCCAAGCTTGGGCAATTATGAAGAAAGCCCCTAAACTCACAGGAACGTAGGTTCTCAGCTCCTGGGGGCAAATCCCACGGAGTGTGACTGTGGGGTCGTGCCTGAGACACGGTCCCTGTCTTGGAGAGTGGCCGGCTGCCCCGTCCTGCCCTCCTGCCCGTGGGCAGTGAGAGTTCCTGCGGCTGCCCAGCCTGTCACACCAGCGGCCCGGATTGGGGCCGTTCTCATAGGTGTGCAGTGGCACTGGGTTCTTGTGGGGTTTCTTAACGTGGAGGTCAGTGGTTACGGGTGGCCTTGTGCAACCAGCACCCCCTAATTCCGGACCTACTATCGCCTCAAAGGGAAACCCCATGCCTGTTTGCAGGCATGGCCCATTCTGGCCTCCTCCCAGAGCCCCTGCCTCCCCTGGCCTCTCCTGCCCACGGCAGCTACTGCCTGCCGTCTGCCTCTGTGCGCCCGCCGATCCCATGCCTTCCATGTAATGTGTACATGCATTTCATTTCACACAATGCACAACCTCCTGTGTCTGGCCTCCCTCGCCTCCTGTACGTTTCTGAGGCTCCTCCACGTTGCGGCAGGTAACAGCCAACCCCGCATCCCTTCTAATGCGTGGAGGATATTCCTTTGCATGGATGGACCACATCTGTCCATCCATTCATCTTTTTTTTTCTTACAGATTTGTTTATTTATTTGGAGGGAGGAGGGGCAGAGGGAGAGGGAGAGAATCCCCAGCAGAAACCCCACTGAGCCCAGAGCCCGACATGGGGCTCGATCTCAGGACCCCAAGATCATGACCTGAACTGAATCAAGAGTCGGACACCCCACTGACCGAGCGCCCCAGGGGGCCCGATCCATCCACCTCTTGATGCCCATCCGGGTGATCTCCACTTCGGGGCTACTGGGAATAATGCTTCTGTGGGCATTCACATGCGTGTGTTTTCAGTGCTCCTGGACGTACATACAGGAACGTGCTTTCATTCTCGCGGTTGCTTGCCTCGCAGTGGGCCTGCCGGGTCCTGTGGTGGCTCTGTGCTGACCCCCGAGGGTGGCCACGCCTCGGCCACCAGCGTCAGCAGGGTTGGACGGCGGCTGTCCCGTGCGGTCACCCAGGACGCCCACCCTTAGCCGGACCACAGCGGCATCGCGGCTCAACCACTATATATATATTTTTTTCTTTTGGATATTTGTTTTAGGGATTCTGATATAGAGGAGAATCCGTGCTCAACATTTTGATCGCCCCTCATTTAACAAGTATTTACTGGGCACCTATGACGTGGCTGGGCCCCCACAGGCATGGAGGACACATCATCAGTGGGCAAGACGAAGATGCCCGCCCAAGGCCACCCCACAGACAGCAACGGTGGGCGCTTAAGAAAGTGAATGGTCCTTCAGCGTTTCTTCCAATATGCAGTCCGTTCCCAGATCTCACGAGGACAGCCTGCGGCCGCGTGGACATACCCTCCCGCACACCCTCCCTCCCCGCAGCGGTCCCAGGACGCCCAAGGAGCTGCGGCAGCCTCGTGCACCCACAGAAGGAAGCACCCCAGAAGGAGAGCGTCCCGTGGAGGTCCAAGCATGCACACCTGGCGATGACGGCTTTGCTGGAAGTCCAGTGACTGTCCCCGTTCTACAGAGAGGAAATAGCTCAGGACATCCGGGGGTGAGGGTTCATGACTGCCACGTGGGTCCTATCCGCACCCCGCAGATGGACTCCAGGGAGAGAGCCCCCCATCCCCTGGTCTGCAGGAAGAGTCACTGCCTGATGGGTAGAAATGAACTCGAGAGTGGGCTGGGGCTGCGACTCGGAACTCCTTCCAGTCACCCTGAACTGAGGAACCTTCTAGAACCTGCCAAGTGCCTTCTGCCAATGCGACATTTCAGGGAGGAGGGGGGCTTTCCTGAAGGCAGGAGGACCCCTGATCCACAGGACATTGACCACAATTAGGATTATTTGCCCTGGTTTATCTCATTGTCTGACCACACTGCTATGTGTGAGGGGCAAGGACAGTGCCCCCATGGCCTGCTGGGGACACAGCAGCTGCTTAACCATGGAGTGCTGAGTGTGTGAATGGCGGCCCAGCCACGAGGGTCCAAGGGGCAGAGACGACTCCCTGCATTCAAGGTGTTTGCCTGAAGCCAGATGCATCTTTCCACTGGGACCAGCCCAGCTTCTGTGCAGCTTCTGTGCTGGGAAACCCCCGCACCGGGAGGCTGCTGGTTCCTGGCCTCACCCCTTGTCTCTCTCCCCACCCCCCACCCGCCGGGGCTCAGAATGCGGACAGAACCCCAGACAGCACAGTCGGCCCCCCAAGGACTCAAGCCCACATACTTTAACAGCAGCACACGTGCGGGATGGCTGGGGCTCACTGACCCCATTTCAGATGTGGGCAGGCCGAGGCCAGAGAGGTGAGGGTATTCCAGGCCCATAGCCAGGCAGAGGCAGAGCAAGAACCCAGGGCCCCCAACTCCATGCTTTGCATGTTCCCCATCTCAGGCAGCCCCTCCAGGAGCCTGCAGCCAGGGGGCCCTGCACAGGTGTCCACGGAGGCACGTTGGCCAGCGCCACTGCCTGGAGGGGACCTGGCACAGGATGACCTTGGGAAAGTGGCCAAGTCACAGGTGGGCCAGAGCACGTCGAAGTAGACCCCTGGGGCTCCACTCCTCTGCACACAGGGCTCCCGGCCCCACCCAGACTGCACGTAACGGCCACCGTCTCAGACTCAGACAGAAAGTGCAGAAGGTGAAAAATGAATATGGTCCTGCCCCGGGTGTCAAAGCCACGGCCCAGGAGGCCAGGGAGCCACATGCCCACAGAACAGCCTGCACGGGGGCCGGGGGACTTTGGCCCTGTTTTCTGTTTCCCAAATGTTCCACAGGGTAACTAAGGGAAGTTTTATACAGAAAACACATGATGAACTCTCAGATCTAAGTGGCCCAGACAGCCGCACAGGATGGGGGCAGCTGCTGGAATCGGGGGGCCTGGCACGGGGTCCCTGGAATCGGGGGGCCTGGCACGGGGTCCCTGGAATCGGGGGCCTGGCACGGGGTCCCTGGGCTCGGGGGGCCTGGCACGGGGTCCCTGGGCTCGGGGGGCCTGGCACGGGGTCCCTGGAATCGGGGGCCTGGCATGGGGTCCCTGGGCTCGGGGGGCCTGGCACGGGGTCCCTGGGCTTGGGGGGCCTGGCACGGGGTCCCTGGGCTCGGGGGCCTGGCACGGGGCCCCTGGAATCGGGGGCCTGGCACGGGGTCCCTGGGCTGTGACTTTGCTGCCCTCCACCCTCCACCTGCAGACGGACTCAGTGAGTCATTGATCACCTTGCTCTTCATCACCCACAGCAGCACCAGACATCGTGTACTGACTGGTCTCCGGGGCCCTGGGCCAAACGCTTTCTCCCCAGTCCAAATCACCCCAGCTCTTGCCAACGCCTCCCGGCCCTTGCAGGCTAGCAATGAAGAAATCGCAGACCAAGGAGCTCAGATCACCCTCCAGGGACCTCTGTCTAGGGGGCCGGTGGGGCGCAGGGGGGTGGTGACAGCGAGTCACTGCAGAGAAAAGGCCAACAAGGACACTGGGTACAGGGGGACCTCGCCCACAAGGAGCCCGGCCCGGTGTTTACGTAACAGCAGAAAGGGGGAGCTGGCCACGCCCCCACAGAGCCCACCCAGACCCCGCACGGTGCTCCTGTGTTTGGACCCTTCCTCACGATGCAGTCGGTCCTCCCTGACCCTTCCAATGGAGTCCTTGTACTTTGTAACACTTGCTCCATGGGATTTTCAGGGCTGGTGATCATCACCCCCGGGGCTCCAAGGGGTGGGTTCTACCAGGGCCTCCATGGGGACCCCGCCGTGGCCAGGGCCTCCTGGACCCATGGCTCCCAGGGAAGCCGAGCTGGTTGGAGACCCTCAAGGAAGTGGCGGTGTGTGCGTCTCAAGATAAGACACTAAATCCAGAGAAGACCAGCCCCTCGGCTCCCCCTTCAGGACTCCACATTCAGGGCCAGGGTCTGTGGGTGAGGACGGAGGCAACGGGATGCCTGTTTCCATCGGGACCACGCCGGTGACTCCAGCTAACGAGGGAAACACAGCTCTGGGCGTGTGTGGGGCGAGTCCACAAAGGTAAACCCTTCTGGTGATGAGACGGCAGAGCCCCATGAGTCGCCGGAGCACAGCATCTGCTAACAACCCAACTTCCCGAGATGCCTGCCAGGCAGGGAACGAGACCAGCCCTACGTCTCCAATGAGGAAAAGAGAGGCTCGAAGAGAAATGAAAGCCACCTAGAGCAGGAGCTGCTACATGGTGGCATCAGGATGTGGTCAGCGTGGATGTGGCCCCATGTGACGTGGATGTGGCTGTCCTGCAGTGGTGGCAAACTCGGCAGGCCTCATTCGCCCAAACCCGGCCCATTGCAACAAAGACCTAGGCCCCTGCCTGGCTCCTGGGACTGACCTGCCTGATAGGGTGTCTTTGCCCAGTCAAGGCCTTGGGCCACCTCCCATCACTGATGCCAACACTGTGATGTGTGGCTCGGGGGGCCTGAGACCATTTGGCATCAGCTTAACCTCTGGAGGGGCTGGACACCAGGGTCCACCATGCGTAGGTACCTGAGCCCCAGTGAAATCCCAGGACTCCGGGCTCGAGCGAGCCCCCCCAGGTGGCCACAGTTCACCCGTGCGGTCCCTCGTGGCGGCCGGCAGACTTCCACACCATCCGGGAGACCCCGCAGGAGGACAGCCGGGCGCTGGCGCCTGGCCTCTGCTGATGTGAACCTGGACCCTTCCACCGCGTGAACCGCGACAGCTTCACGGACTTCCGCACCTCCCTCAGAGGATCGGCGACCCCGAGAGCGGCCTCGGGGACCCTGAACCTGACAGTCCTGTCCGTCCGGGGCTGTAACCCTAGGGAGCAGACTTCAGGCCAAGATAGGGGAAACTGGGGGCCGCATTAATTCGTAAGGACGTAAGCTGCTTTTTGATAACTATCAAAAACGTTAAGTGCTAACGAACAGCAGAGAGACGACCCCAGGAACGGCGGCTACCATGGTGACAGGACGGCCAGGGCCAAGCGCAGGCGGCTTCTCCTGGAACGGGGGCCGCTCCTGCGGGAGGAATCCCACCGGCAGGAAACAGGATCTGCCACGCGTCCCACCTGGGTGGCCCGGACAGCTGTGAGGCGAGGCTATGCCGGGAGGGACCCGAGCCCACAGACAAATGCCCCGGTCACGAGGCACAGAGGTGCAGCGGGACGGCTCAGGCAGAGACCCCCAGGCATCTGTCCCGTGCCGGCCAGCCCTGCAGTGCTCGGGGCCGGCACGGCTCCTGCTCACCTGGGCGCCTGTGTCCCTCGAGACGGCTCCCGTATAAGCCAGATCAGACTCACACAGGAGAGGCTGAGGGCGAGCCCCGCACCCCACAAGTGGTCCTTCGTCCGTCCACACGGCCTACAGAGCCACGCAGCCAGGGTTCCGGGATGGGGGCTGGATGCACACGCCCCAGAGACACCCCCGCCCCACTGGCCCATCCACAGGAGCTGCTGGGGATGCCAGGCAGAGGAAGGAGTGTCTGGACCCGGGGCTGGGGGCGAGGGACCCCGTCCCCCTGAGCATGGAGTTGAGGGTAGGCAGGACACAGCCAGCCTTAAGTCAGCCTAACATGTGCACCCCACTCTGCTCCCCCTTCCCACGAAGGGAGCCCCCATGAGGTGCAAAAGGAAGAAGCCAGAGGAAGGAAGACCCTGGGTCCCCAAGGCTCATGGCGACCCCACCCCAGGGAACCCACTCCAGGAGGCCATGGGCCCGCGGCAAACCCAGAGTCTGAGCCGAGTGTGGCCAGAGCATCCCGGCCTCTCGCAGACGCTGCCCGGCCTGCCAGGCTCTGCCTCCTCTCCCAGACGCCCGCCTGGACCACGGCTGTCGTGCTCCCCAGCTGTGGGCCATCTGGAATCCGCAGTCACGGCCTCTGCTCCCCGTCAGAGGGTGCTGACCCGGGCGGCTCCAGGCCAGCCTCCCTCGCCCCACCCGGACTTGGCTCCAGCCATAGCCCACGCTCCTGCCAGGCCTCCAACCTCCAGCCTCTTTCCTCCATCCCAGGACCCAGCAAAAGCGGCACTGTCCACGGGAGGCGGGCGGGAGCTCTCGGCCTCAGCGTCCCCGGAGCACCGCCGGCCCCCTGGGCAACCACCACATTGCCGAGGGCCTGGCCTGCTCCCCTGGAACAGAACTTTCCCGCCAGCTCCTCTCACACCTGCCTGCTGGGATTAAATGTCCAGAGCCCCACGTCGGATGTCCGGAGTTTCCTGAAATGGGGGTGGGAAACCTTTGGATTATCTAATTCCGGCAAGAGGAAAGTTCTGGAAAGGGGCAGGTCTGCCAGTGCTGCCTCCCCTGACCTGGTGGGTCACCCCTGCGCATGCCTGGAATTCTGGACTGGGGACAGCTATCCGTTAGCTGGCCGGTGACCAGGGAGCAGCACAGTCTGCAGGGAGGTCCAGAGGGAGAGACGAGAGGCCCAACAGGGCCGCCCCGGACTGCGTCAGGGGGAGGGGCTCTGGTCAGCACGAGGGTCTCACCAGCTCCGGGCCCCATCCTGGGGGACACACATCTGACTTCCGTCCCCATGCCCCGAGCCGGCCTGCGTGGGGCTCTCCCTGTCCCCTCATGTGACGGCTCCATGACCAAGGAGGGACGATGACCCAGTGGCTCCCCAAACCAGCGCGGGCCCCCGTGTAGCCAAGCATCTGCTCCTGGCAGGGGGGAGGTGAGGAGGGACCGTCCATGCCAAGTCACCCGTGCCTCCCTCAACGCCCCGTGGGCGCATTTGCAGACGCTGCTCCCCATTTCCGACCCCGTCTGAAAGACACCGCTGCCGACAGGTGCGCTCCCGAGAAACACCGAGGGGCCTGAACGACATCCCGGGGCACTGGCTGGATTCTCCCGCGCCTTTCGCTCCACGCGACCGTGAGTCCATTCCGTGAGCTGAACCGCCCTCTGAAAACACCGAGAGGGTTCGCACGGAAGGCGAACGGACGCGTGCCGGTGGAAGGGCCACGCGGGTAGGAGCAGTAAACAGAGAAGAGGACTAGGAGCTCGAACGTTCCGAGAAGGTGGGCCGATCCTCCCAGCCCTGCCCACACCTCTGACCGACAGGCCAACCGCCTTCCTGTGCACTGCTGTGGGGACGCAGCGACGTCTCACGGCTCCCCGCCCCTGCTTCCCGAAGACCGGCGGCTAGGGAGGCACGTGGTAAGTTTGCAACAGGACAGAGACGTCACTGGGAGGAATGGACGGAGGGAGGGAGGGAGGGAGAAAGGAAGGAGGGAAGGAAGGAAGGAGGAAAGGAAGGAAGAGAGGGAGGGAGGGAGGGAGGAAGGAAGGATGGACGGACAGGAGATGTGGAAAGAAGGACAGGACAACGTGGATCGCACCAAACAGAACTCTGCAGGAAAGGGCCACCCCAGCATCCAGGACCCAGTGCCACGGGCCCGGTGAGCCTGATTCCTCCCCAGCCACGTCCACTTGTCCTCAGCCCCCAAATCCAAGCAGCTCGGACTAATCCTCAAGGTGGCATTTCCCCGGGAGCCAGCCCTAAGCTGGCCTTTCTGGGAGGCAGGCCCTGAGGGGGAACAGGCGGGCACCGCTCATCTCTGGACAATGAGTCAAGAACTCCTCTGAATCCATTCCTGTAGGCTTCGAGTTGCCCTTCCCTGAATTTCAATTAATTCCATGAACAAATCAGATGCAGAGATGGAGATTAGAGCCCTCGGGAATGCTGGCTTTGGCAGTCTGAAGCCTCCCCAGAAAAACTTCTGAAGGTCTTAACAAGACTAAAATCCAACTAAAGAGAGCTGCCCTGCAGTTCCCACTGTCCCAATATCACCATATTTTACCCCAGGAGGGGCACCGAAAGCAAATACAGCCGGGAAGGCACCCTGGAGGGGCCAGGACTCCAAGCGGGCGCCGCTGGGCGGTGGGACGTGCGAGGGCAGGGGGCAGCCGTTAGGGAAGGAGGGAGCCCCAGCAGAAGTGAGAGCAGAGAGGACGTGGAGCTGGCCGGGGACGAGCCTCCAGCCCAAGGATGGGGAGTGGGATCCCCCCCCCATAAACCCTACTCCTCCGGGGCTGCATTCCTGATTCCAGGCCCCGGCCAGCTGCCTGAACATGGTCTGCACACAAGCGCACCCCGCCACCCCGTGGAGTCCCGGGCAGGGGCTCCGGCGCCCACCGCGAAGGAGCTCTCGGGACAGCGAGGCTCGCGCAGCCGAGGGGCCAAAGGGCATCTGGTGGGAGGCCAGTAAGACACTGGCAGGAACCCCAGACACAGTTAACGTGAAACAGCCAGAGCCCAAGCGTGCACACTCGTGCGTGCACACACACATACCCTTAGGGTTCAGACAAGAGTCTACTACACTTCTGGGGTATCACGAGAAAAAGAAATCTCCTAATGCAGCTGGGACGCCGAACGTTTTATTTCCCCAGGGCAAGACATTTTAGGAAGCGAGGCACAGTCAGCACCAGCCCTAACGGGAAGGACACTCGCCCCCCGGTCCAGGAGGAAGTCAACACAGGACACGGCCTGTCCTTCACACCAATCCATGGAGCCTCCCAGAAAGCTCGCCGTCCGGGGCCGAGTGTCTGCCTGTCACCCAGGACTCGGGGGAGCTGGTCAGGAACTGGTGGCCACAGGGGACGGGGGAGCCTGGACACTGGAGGCCAAGCCCATCGCCAGGGCACGAGGGCGGGCTCCACAAGGGTGAGTAACGTACATGGAGCAGGGGGCTGGGGGCCACCGAGGGGCTGTCCTGAAGCACAGTGAGGGGGAGCCCCCAGCCAGCCCAACCGGGACGCACGCCCCCTCCCGCCCCGAACACCGGATCGGCACAGCTGTCCCACGCTCTGCGCGCGGCTGACACAGATGCCGATCTGCTTTGGAAGCAGCCCGGAGGGCCTGCTCCGGCTCGGGGACCCAGCCAGGCGTAGCGCGGTCAGGCCTCCCGTGTCGCATGCCCCTCCGCCACACTCGGCCTGGGTCACGGAGCCCCCCTCGTGGACAGCGTGTTCACGGCCCCACGGCATTGGGCGGATGTGCACACACCAGCACACACGTGCACACACACAGACGCGGTTCCTAACCCTTGGACACGGATTCCCGCAACTGCTGACCTTGCGGGGCTGTGAATCCCCGCAGCAGCTCCCCTGTAGCAGGAGGAGCCTGGATCCAGCCCCACAGCAGCTCACCCAAGACCCTCTCCGCTGGGTGTGTCCCTGCGCCCTGGACAGCAAATGGCCTGGACGTGAGGTTCTTACACGGGGTCCCCCAACACAGCCCTGCCTGCAGCTGCTCGGGGACCCAGCCTGGGGTGCACCCCTGCCCCGCATCAGATCCCGGGTGTGGGCTCTGCAGGGGGGGCGGGAGAGGGGCAGGAACTGGCCAGAGACTGTCTGCTGTTGAGTCCACAGCCTCACTAAGACTCATCGGATTCTCCAAGAAGTCTGTGACCCCACATGTGAAAAACGGCGGGCTTAGGTAACGTGCACAGGCCCTTTCGATGGCGAGCCTCAGTCTGAGGGGTCCCTGGGGCTGTTCTGTCAATCCGCCCTTGGTTGTCTGTGCTTAAGGTCCAGGGTCACCACTAAGACACAATCCCTGGTTTGGCCACGTGGTTCTTCTCGTCTGAAAGAGACGCAGGTACGCGCGGGTGTTCACACGAATGTGACTTCATTCACACCCGGCCTCACCTGACGTCTTTCCCACCAGCAGGCTGTGTCCCGAGCTCCGTGAGTCCAGCCGCACGCGGAGAAGGCCGGCTCGGGGCTCACTCCACCCAGGTACCACCACCCACTTGGCGCAGCTTCCGGAGAAACCACATTCCACCCCTGTCCCCGGGCCCTCCCTGCTCCGGAGAACTCGCTCCACAGCCTTGGGGCTGCAGGTCAAAGAGCTCAGCGAACAGAGGCAGGACACGTGGCCGGTGCCCCTCCCTCCCCTGCCCCTTGGGTCCTGGGACCTCCAAGCCTGGGAGCCGGCTGGCGGGCTGCCCCCCACTCCTCGGGGTCACCGGAGCCCTAGAGGCTTCCTGACCCCATGCACGGTAACAGCTTCAAGACTTCACAGGCCGAGTGGCCTCCCTGGGACTCCCTGGCTCTCCAGTCCAGGGACCTGCCTGCTGGGATGTTCCACCGAAATGGAGTCACATGGTATGTGCTCAGCCAATTCTCGCCCTTCTTCCTCTTCAGGGAAAGTTCTGCCCCTGCCAAAGTAACCTGTACCCATGACTCTGAATCACTTCATAATACAAGAAGGCAACACACCTGAGCCACCCTAGCTTGGCCATCACCCCAAAGCTGCTTCGGTTAGGTCCTCAGCTTGTGCTGAGATCAGATGGTATCTGAAAACCATATTGTTTTTGTTTGTTTTGCAAAACCCCAACTGAAAACACCATGTCATGTGAAAAACATTCTTTAGGCTGGAGTGCCAAGAAAAGTCTGCTCTCCAGACGACATACTATCAGACAATTGACCTTCGTTGTCCCATCTTTCCCTTTTCACCTTGGCTACCAGGAAGCTCAGGGGTAAGGCCCACACGTAACTGCAGAGATGCTCTCTTGCCCCAGAGTTTGGTCTTAAAGACCCTTAGAGTGGAGCTCCACCAGTGGGGCCTGCTGCAGAATCATCTGGGAGGCCGACTAAGAAGACAGACTCCTAATGAACCAGATTTCTTGTGGACACAGTCTTAGAATCTGCAAGGCGCCCAGGAATTCTCAGTCCTCGGGTGGGGCTCTGTGGTCAAAGTGAAGTGACACAGCCCATTTCCCAGGACGACATGGGACTTTCTGGAGAGACTGATCCAGCTGTCATCTTCATCCCTGGGGAGGGCACACGTGCCACCCGGGAGCTCTCGGCAAGGGCGTGGTGAATGCAGCAGACACACGGACTGGGCATGAGGGGCCGGCCCTGCTGAGAGATGCTGCAGCCGCCGGTCCTTGGCTGGGGCGTGCGGGGGGAGTCACGGGACGAGCTCTGAAAGAACTGAGGGTACTCTCCTTAAACAGGGGAACCATAGGGCACGTGAATTACATCTCAGTACAGCTATGACTTAAATTTCTTAGACTGAATTCATGGTGCCCAGAGATGGCTAGGGGGCCACAGGGTCCGGCTCGTTTGCCTGCCCCGCCCCCCAGTGCCCTGCTCGACACAGGGCACCACGGCCCCTGTGCTCCCTGACCTGCAGGCCTCTTAGTGACCAAGAGTCACGTGAAGAGCCAATGACCCCGCGAGCAGAGAGAAGTCACAAACAGAGCGCTGGGCGTAACTCACCAGGAGGAAAGCCCGGAACCAGCGCTGCTTTATGGCCAACCCGGCTGTGCGTCATGAGCCCAGCTCTTCCAGTGTCAGCAGACACTGGGCCTAAATGCCCCCCTGCCTGGCACCCCAGGAGGAAGGAGCCCCAGCCCGGCCACGGTCAGCACCTGACACGGACAGAAGCAAGCCACATCACTTAACCACGAATCTGTGGGCTTCAGACCAGGAGGCGACTGGACATCACCACGCTGGGCACGCCCCTGGGATTTGTGGAGAGTGAGCTGGGCACAGCCTGCCATCAGAGACACGCTGCTGGTTCTCAGCACTCAGCGTGCCCAGATCACATAGAACGGGGCTGGCGAGTGTGTAAAGAGCCAGCTGGGGTGTATTTTCAGCTCTGAAGACCACATGGTCTGACACACCCAGGACGCTGCTGGGGCGTGAGAGCAGTCCGGGACGGCTTGCAAAGAAGCGGATGTGGCTGTGTGACAATAAAACTTTAGTTACAAAAGGCAACCTGAAGCCTGGGGGAATGTTGTGCAAATCACACGTCCGGCAAGGGATTAATACCCACAGTACAGAAAGACCTCCTATAACGTAGTCACAGAAATCAAACAAACCCACTGGAAAATGGGCAAAGGACTTGAATGGGTATTTCTCCAAAAATACAAGGACGGGGAATACACCCACAAAGAGATGCTCAGCGTCCCTGCTCATCAGGGAAACGCAAACCAAAACCGCAGTGAGACACCCCTTCACTCCCCCGAGGACGGCTAGGAGCAAAAAGACCAAAAACGCACTGGAGTGGATGTGGAAAACCGGGAGCCTTGCACACAGCTCCTGGGAAGGTAAAACGGGGCGGCCACCCTGGACAGCGGTCGGCGCTCCACTAAAGCGAGGCCGAGTGTGCATGTGACCCAGCAGGCCCACTTCCCGGCGCATCTCCGGAAGAACAGAAAGCAGGGGCCTGAGCAGGTGTCTGCACATCCATTCCGCTAGCAGCATTCTCCACGGCAGCGCAAAGGTGGGAGGAAGCGACCCAAGTATCCACAGACACACAGATGGGCAGACAGACAAGACGTGGTCCAGCCATACACTGGACTGTCCTCGGCCCGAACACAGAGGGACACGCTGACACCCGCACAGCTGGATGGACCTGGGGGACGTGACGCTGAGTGAGATGGGCCGGACACCAAGGGACAAATACTGCAGGATTCCACCCAGATGGGGTCCCTGGAGCCTCCAGATCC
>LNAC01000014.1:8397317-8408604 GCA_002007465.1 Ailurus styani
TCTCAGGGGGACGGAGAGTGGACGGTGGGCGCCGGGGCCGGGGGAGGGACGGGGTCGGCGTCTCAGGGGGACGGAGAGTGGACGGTGGGCACCGGGGCCGGGGGAGGGACGGGGTCGGTGTCTCAGGGGGACGGAGAGTGGACGGTGGGCGCCGGGGCCAGTGGGGAGCGGGAAGCCACTCCCTGGTGTTTCGTGGGGACAGAGTTTCTGTTTGGGAAGATGGAAAGTTCTGGAGACGCACGGTGGGGATGGCCGTGCAAAGTCTGAATCCAGTTAACGCCCCTGAGCTGTGCATTTAAACACGGCTAAGCGGTACATCTTATGTCTCGGGTAACTTACCGCCATAAAAACAAAAACCATATGGACGAAAGCAGACGACAGGCAGGATTTGGCGCGGGAGCCTGGGTTTGCCAAGCCCTGACTCCGACCCCACGCCAGGCCCCCGATTTTGGAGCGAACACTTGCGCATCACTCACAATGCCCGTCTGCCGTCTCACTTCACGGCCCAGGACGACCACCAGGAGCACCGGAGACCCTCTCTACGCTCTGGTGAATCACCGGGGGTGTCTGATGACACCCACAAGTGCGAGGATAATTGGAGGCCGTAACAAAGAACACTTGAGGGAGACCAAATCCTTGAATTTGGAAGTGAGTGCCCGGAGCCGTCTGTGAGGATTTGCTGCGGAAAGTAAATTGTCACCAGGCAGTGGAACCTTCCTGCCACTAATTACGTGACGTCCTGGCCACCAACGGAACTGCCACTCAAGGGTGATGTCCCGTTCTTTCTGCGTGGCAGCCGGAGGTGATCGCGGCCAAAAGCCTGAAGCCCAGCATCCACACAGGTTTACGACGTGATAAACCTCTCCATGCAGATGATCCCGCGGCCAGGGAGTGGGGGACGCGAGGGGCCCACATGGGGGCTGCACATGATGCACGGAGGCCCGTAGGACATCAGGAGGACACTGAAGAGCGGGGGTCCCTCCTTGGCTTCCCAGTGAGGCAGAACTGGGGTGCGTGAGGATGCAGGACGGGCAGCCGAGAGGGAGGAAAAGGAGCCCCGAGGAACCCTGGCCTGACCGATCATTCTGCCCCCGCTCAGCCGCCAGCCCAGGGCCCAGCCCTGCCTGGCACACAGCGTCCCAGGAAGGGAAAGCCCTCTCCATCCATGGCACCAGGGCCTCCATCCAGCCTGCCCCCAGCCAAGAGGCCCTGGGATGCTCTTTTCGGTCTGGTCTCTCCGTGAACGGCCGCCCCCTTATCCTAGAGACGGGGATTCACCCCTAGCCTTCACCAGGGGCCCAGACCGGCTCCTCCCTCCTTCCTTCCCCTCATGCGGCAACGACCACCATCGCAGCAGTGGCGACTCTGAAATCCAGGGCTGCAGAAACACTGTCCGGACCTCCCCAGACAGTGGTTTGGACCTCCCACACCTTCCTTGATGGTCCCCGATTGCGGGGCCGGGCGAGAGGACCCAGCGTGTGCTCGGTATGGGCTGTCTACAGCTGCTCCATGCCCACACACCTGTGAGCAAGGTGCGTACCCACTGGGTGCCCACATCCTCCCGAGAATGGCAATGAACTCACTTTCCTTATGCAGCCGGTCAAGGTAAGATCCGCATGCAGGCAGCACTCAGCAAATGCCCGTCTTTAACCCCAGGGTGCACACGAAACAATGGCAGCAGAGCACACAGCAGGTGCTCAGTAAAACAGGTGGTGGGCTCTAGAAAATGAGCTCACGGCTGCCTCAACTCTGCAGAAACACAATGCATGGGCTTCCTTCCTTTGTTCCCTGCCCCCAGGTACAAACAGGTGTCGCCCTGGTCCATGCACAAATGGGGTGGGGACACTCAGAGCAGCCCCTCCTCCACCATCGACCCTTAGCCACACTGTCAGGGTCCAGCATGAGCATGGCAACAAGGAGCAGAGAGGAAAGGCAGAGCTGGGGCCTCGAGCTATGGTCCTGTTAAGTCCCTTCGAGGTGGTCCTGTTAAGTCCCCTCGAGGTCACATCAGCTGGTGACCAGGGGGCAGCTTTGTTTCTCCAGCCTTGAGGACAACTCCACCCACTCTCTCCCCATCCTAACACAAAACCAGGAGCTTGACCACAAGGAACTGACCATCCTCTGGCCGCAGGGCAGAAGGGGTGAGAGGCGGACCACACCACAACAGGGGTGACTGGCTGGCAGGTGAACAGGACGAGGAGGAAATGCTTGAACTCACCAGAGGTGCCGGCAGACCGGGCCCCGAAGAAAAGCTTCTTAGACCAGGAGCTGTCTGTGCTCCGGTGGGCCGAGGCACGGAGACCGGAGGGGTTTCCAGAGCTGGGAGAGACAAGACCAGGACACGGTCAGACAGAAGCCATCAAGAGGCAGCAAGTTAAAACACCAAGTGGATCCTGATGTCCCTGAGCCAAAAAGCATAAGCCGCACTTATGCTTCCAGAAAGATGGTGTGGGTGTACTTTTCCCAATTCCTCCCACAAAGTGCAATTAAAACACCAGGATATTGTACAGAAAACAAACATGAGACTCAGATAGGGCAAGAGAAGGAGGAAGCCTGGCAAGGGACTGGGGACCCCGAGGAATGGCATAGGGGTCAGGTCTCTGGGGTGGGGTTTTGCCTCATCCACCCCAGACGTGGAGCCGGAGAGCTGGAAACCCACACACACACCAGGAGAAGCAGACAGAACACCACCATGAATGACTGTTCTCTCTAACCAAGGGACCGGGAAAGTGGCAGCCTGATGAGACATGGGTTTAGAAAATGACCACTCAACAGGCACCCCAGGAAAGCTGGTGCCCACCTGGACCCACAGCAGCAAAAGCTGAGGAGGGGGAGCCCAGACTTCCAATCTGTGTGGCTGTAAGAGGCACCCCCAAATCCCCACTGTGTTGGTGTCAAAGAAGCAGAAAAAAAAAAAAGGAGCAGGGACTTTCTTCCCCATTGGTGCAGACAATGCAGGGAGCCTGGGTTTCCGCACCCACAGGGCAGGAACAAAGCACCCCTCCCCTACCCCACTGGACTGGTGTCAGGAAAGAGCTCATGGAATGTCAGGACTTTCTCCGTCACCAGCAGAAATGAGGCCACCCCACCATGGTATTGGTGGGGACCACGTAGAGACCAGGAGCCCCCAACCCCACCGGCAACAAGAAGGAGCCTCCCACGGGAGCGACGACGCAGGCCACCTGGGGAACCAGCACTGTGTCCTCTTGGCAGTGACGATGAGCTCCCCTCCTCCCCTGCGAGAGCCGTGGCGGAGAATGCCAGCCAAAGTGGAGGCTTAGGAAGACCCACGGCCGCACGTCATTGTAGGAAACTGTACACATTTCCACTGACAATCTTTCATCATCTCAAATGGGACAGGGACAACCAATGGCTGCTGACCCTGAGATGACAGAGGTGTTAGAATTACCTGACAAAGAGTTTAAAGCAGTCACAATAAAAAAGCTTCAATAAGCAATTATGGGGGCACCTGGGTGGCTCAGTCAGTTAAGCATCTGCCTTCAGCTCTGGTCATGATCCGGGGGTCCTGGATCGAGTCCTGCATCAGGCTCCCTGCTCAGCAGGGAGTCTGCTTCTCCTCTGCCCCTCCCCCACGTTCCTGCTCTCACACGCTCGCTCTCCTTCTCTCTCTTACAAAAATAAATAAATAAAATCTTTTTTGAAAAAAGCAATTATGGACATGCTGGAAACAGATGAAAAACAAAGTTCCATTTTAAAAAAAAATCAAGTCTCAGCAAAGAAGTGGAGACAAGTAAGAACGAGGTAGAAATATTAGACGTGAAAAATGTAGTAACTCAAACAAGCAGCCCAGTGGATGGACTCGACAGAAGGGAAGGGACAGAAATAACCAAATAACCCGTGAACTGGAAGACAAACCAACAGATATTGCCTAAACTGTGCAAGAGAGAAAACAGACTAAGAATTAAAAATAAACAGAGCCTCAGGGACCAGTGAACCTATAAACCTCATCGGAGTCCCAGAAAACGAGAAGGGCAGGTCTGAAAAAGTGCTCTGAAATGTAACATTTGAAAACATCCCAAAATTGGCAAGAGACATAAGCCTACCAATTCAAAAAAGTTTAGCAAGTCCCAAACGGAATAAACCCAAGGAAATTCACATCAAGAGGCACCAAGATAATTAAACTTCTGAAAACTAATACAAAGAAAAATCCTGAAAGCAGGAAGAGAAAAATGATACTTTATGTACCATGGGAGAATAACTGGAGTAATAGTGTATTTCTCATCAGAAACTGTGGCAGCCACATGCAATATATTTGGAGTAATGAAAGAAAAGAACTGTCAGTCTAGAATTCTACATCCAGCAAAAATATCCTGTAAGAATAAACAAAAAATCAAGATATTCTTGGATGAAAGGAAACCAAGAGAATTTGCCATCAGTAGACCTATCCAAAAAAAAAAAAAAACAGCTTAAGAAACCCCTTAAACAGAAAGGAAACAATGAAAGAAGGAATATCAGAACACTAGGAAGGAAAAAAGAACACAGTAAGCAAAAATATGAATAAATACAATAGGCTTTCCTTCTCCTCTCAAATTTTCTAAATTATGGTTAACAGTTGAAACAAAAATTACAATGCAATCAGATTTGGTTCTAAATGTATATAGAGAAAATATTTAAGACAGTTATGTCATAAGTGAGGGAAGGTAAAGAGACATAAAAGGAAGTAAGATTTGTATATTTCACTCCAACTGGTATCCCAGTTGATGGTGGTGAAGTTATATGTACAGAATATAATGCTTAGAGCAATCACTTAGAAAGCTCTGGAAAGCTCAAAATCAATTACAGGGAAATCCAAGTAGAATTCTAAAAATATTTAAATTACCCACAAAAAGGCAGAAAAAAGATAATGGATATGAAAAACAGAACAAACATAAAACAAAAAACAAAATGAGACATAAGCCTTAACACATCAATAATTACATGAAAGGTAAATGGTCAAAATATACCAATTAAATGACAGATATTGGACAAACAGACTAAAGAGATTTTAAAAGATCCAATTATATTAGGTCTACAAAAATTCACTTCAAGTAGTTACCTAGTCAGGATGAAAAAAGATATGTAAACGTTAACCACAGGAAGGTAGGCATGCCAATATTGACATTAGACAAAGTAGACTTCGGAACAAAGAAAACTACCAGAGAGAGGAACATTATATAATGACAAAAGGCCAAACCACCATGAAGAATAGCAACCTTAAATGTATATGCACCAAACAACAAGGAGGAAAATGTGTAAGGCAAAAATGAAAATGAAAGAGACAAATCCACAATTATAGTTGAACACTTCGACACCCCCATCTCAACAACTGATGGATAACTAGACAGAAAAGTCAGCAAAGATGTGGAAGAGCTCAACCAACAGATTCTAAGTGATATTCATAGAACCTTCCACTCAAAAACAGCAGAATATACACTCTTCCCAAAGTGCTCATGAAACATACAGCAAGACTGACTATGCCCAGGGCCACAAAACAACCTCGACACATTTAAAAGTTAAATCATTGGGCGCCTGGGTGGCTCAGTGGGTTAAAGCCTCTGCCTTCGGCTCAGGTCATGATCCCAGGGTCCTGGGATCGAGGCCCGCATAGGGCTCTCTGCTCGGCAGAGAGCCTGCTTCCTCCTCTCTCTCTCTCTGCCTGCCTGTCTGCCTACTTGTGATCTCTCTCTCTCTCTCTCTCTCTCTCTCTCTCTCTCTCTCTCTCTGTCAAAATAAATAAATAAAATCTTTTAAAAAATAAAAATAAAAAAATTTTAAAAAAAGTTAAATCATACATAATGTATTCTCTGGCCACAACCGATACAAATTAGAAATCCATAACTAAAGGTGACAGAAATCTTCAAATACTTTAAAACTATAAAAGCACACTTCTAACTAATTCACACATTAAAGAAAAATGTAAGAAGACAATTTTATAAATACATGAAACTAAATGAAAACAAAAAAGTAAAGCATACCAAACCTTGTGGGACACAGCTAAAGCACTGATAAGACAAATATTTATAGCACTAAATGCATACATCAGAAAAAAAGGAATAATCTCAAATAAAAGTCTAGATTCCTATCTCAAGAAGTGAGCAAAAGGAGAGGAAAATAAATCCAAAGCAAGAAAAAGGAAGGAGGGTGACTGCGTGGTTCACTTGGTTAAGGAACTGCCTTCAGCTAAGGTCATGAGCCTGGAGTCCCAGGATCAAGTCGTACATTCGGCTCCCTGTTCAGCAGGGAGCCTGCTTCTCCCTCTGATCCTTCCCCCATCATACTCTCTCCCTCTCTCTCTGTCTCATTCTCTCAAGTAAATAAATAAAATCTTAAAAAAAAAAAAAAGGAAGGATATAATAATCATAGGAGTGGAGAAAACTAAAAACAGAAAAATAGAGAAAAACAATGAAACAATGAGCTGGTTCTTTGTAAAAAGCCCATAAAATCGACAAAACTCTAGCAAGACTGACAAAGATAAGAACGGAGGAGACATGCGTTACCAGTACCAGAAATGAAATGAAGATACCATTACAGACCCTGCATGGGTTTTTATGATCAAAAAAGATAGCAAAGGAGTACTATGAAATACAAACTATCTCCACTCATCCAAAATGAAATAGGTAATTTGAACAGCCCTTATAAATATTAATAAAAAGCTCCCAGTTTTGGAATAAAAAATAAACTTCCCAATGGTTTCGCTGGAGAATTCTGTGACAAGAACTCATACCAATTCTAAACACTGTCTTGCAGGAAACAGAATAGGAAGAAATACTTCCCAATATATTTTATAGAACAAGTGTAGCCTGATAGGAAAACCATATAAATAGAATACATAAAAAAACCATAGGTTAATATCCCTTCTGAATACAGATGTAAAAATCTTTTTTTTTTAAAGATGTTGTTTATTTATTTGACAGAGAGATAGAGAGCACAAGTAGGCAGAACAGCAGGCAGAGGGAGAGGGAGAAGCAGGCTCTCCACTGAGCAGGGAGCCTGATGTGGGACTCGATCCCAGGACCCCGGGATCATGACCTGAGCCGAAGGCAGTAGCTTAACCGACTGAGCCACCCAGGTGCCCCACATGTAAAAATCTTAAACAAAATTTTATCAAACAGAATTTAGCAATATATGAAGAGAATTATATACCATGACCAGTTGGGGTTTATTCCAGGAATGCAAGGCTGGTTCAATATTTTTTTAAAGAGCCTGGGTAGCTCAGTCAGTTGAGCATCCAACTCTTGATTTGGCTCAGGTCATGATCTCAGGGTCCTGAGAACAACCCCCAGTCAGGCTCCATGCTCAGCAGGGAATCTGCTTGAATATTCTCTCCTTCTGCCCCTCCTCCAACTCACACACACATGCACACACACACTCTCTCTCGCTCAGTCATTCTAAAATAAATAAATACATCCTTAAAAAAATGAATCTATGTAGTACACTATTTCAACAGGCTAAAGAAGAAAATCACACAATCTTATCAATCAACATAGAATAAGCATATGAAAAATCCAACATCCATCTATGACAAAAACTCTCCCCAAAATAGGAGGAGGAGGACTTCCTTACCTTGGTAAAGTGCTATCTGCAAAAGCAAAGAAGTCTGTGCTCATCACTCTTGTTAAACTTAGTGGTAGATGTTCTATCAGATGCAATAAGGCAAGAAAAATAAATAAAAAGCAAACAGATTGGGAAGAAAGAAACAAAACTGTCCCCATTTTTCGATGACATGATTGTAGAAAATCCCAAGGAACCACTAAGAAAAACCACCTAGAAATAGTAAGTGAGCTGAATGAAGTCCCAAGATACAAAGTCAACATATAAATGTCAACTGTATTCCCATATGCTGGCCATGGACACCAAAATTTAAAATACAACACCATCTATAATTGCTCAAAACTAATGAAATACTGAGGTGCAGATCTAAGAAAACGTGTACAAGATTCGTCTGCTGAAATCTACACAACACCGGGGAAAGGAATCGGAGGAGATCAAAAGAAGAGACACACCACATGCAAGGATCGGACAACTCGACATAGTCAAGATGCCGCTCTCCCAAACCAACACACAGGTAGAATGCAATTCCAAACAAAACCTCAGCAAGTTTTTTGTAGATACAGGCAGTATTATTCTAAAACATAAGGAAAGGCAAAGGAACAAGAATGACTAAAATAAACTTGAAAAGGAATAAAGTGAGAGGAGTCCATCTGCCTAATTTCAAGACTTACTGTGCAGTGGCAGTGATCACGCCATGCGGTTCTGGTGGAGGGATGGGCACAGATCAGCAGACCTCCACGGAGAGCCCAGAAACAGGCCCACAAACAGCCCAGCGGATCCTGCACAAAGGTCTAGAAGCAATTCAGTGGAGGAAGGACAGCCTTCGCACAGACAGTGGTGAATCAACGGGACATCAACAGGACCATCACCCCAGTTATACAGAAATGTACTCAAGATCGATCAGAGATATAAGTGTAAAATGTGAAACTATCACTTACAGGAAAACATTTTCTCATAGGAGGAAAATTCTAGGGGTCTAGGACGAGGCAACCAGTTCTCAGACTGGATGTCAGAAGCATAAACCATGCACACACACACACACACACACGCACACACACACACACATGCACACACACACACGCACACACACGCACACACACATGCACACACACACGCACACACACACATGCACACACACACACGCACACACACGCACACACACACATGCACACACACACACACACACACACACATACACGCACACACAAAAGACAAACTAGACAAGCCCCTTGTCCATGAAAGACCTGCTCTAAGGACGAAAATACAAATCACAGACCCGGAGAAAATGCTCGCAAACCACAGAGCTAACAAAGGACTAGAGGCGATAGTGAAAAGAACTCCCAAAACTAACAGTTCAGTTAAAGCATAAACAGAAGACGGAGAGAGACAGTTCACGAGGGATGACAGCCAGACGGCGGATCACCCAGGGAAAGACACTCAAGCCTGTCAGCAGTAACAGAACATGCATCAAAGCAGCGAGGCATCACCCCACACCTCTCCACATGGCTAAACTAACACCAGACTCTGGTGAGAGAGTGCAGAAACCAGACTGCTAGTGGGGATGTCAAACGGTGCAGGCTTCTGGGGAAAATGTGGCGGTTTCTTTAAAATCTAACTGTGCCACAATCATACAACCCGGAGTTTGCACTCAGGGCATTTGCCCTAGAGAAATGACGGTGTGCATTCACCCAAAAACCTGCACGCCAACATTTGCAGCAGCGTTATTCATGACAGCCAAAAATTGCCAACAACCCAGATGCCCCTCAAAGGCTGATCCTCCCTGTGCCCCACAGAGAATAAGTAAATTATTGAACTATTTAAAAATGTTAGCCTTCTGCCGTCTGCATCTATTTTTAGAAGTGTTCATCATTTCCAGGGAGATTGAAATCATAATTGTGCTGCGTTCTGAAGGAGCTCTGCAGCCCTAAGGAAATGTCCCAGGCAGAGAGTGGCCCCTGTGTCCAAGGCCAGGGGTGCGGGGTCGGGGGGCAGCCCGGGGTCCCCACACACCCTGGACAGACCCAGCCTGTCCCAGCCCCAGGGGCGTCTTCTGGAAGGCACAGGAAGGTCCCGGCTTCTGGAGTCGGTCTGCCTGACCGCACAGCCCGCCCGTGGCCAGTGCTCCTGCTGATGCTGGAATAGCACCAATGACGATGCCATCCCGGGCGTGGTGCAATTCCACGAAAGAACCCACGCGGGAAATGTCACGTCCTCCTTGTTGGCTCAAAAAGCAGCTGGCAGAGCCCCACGTGGCAGCTTGTTCCAGAGCGGGAAATCTGCAGGTCCCCATGTGGAAGCAGGTGTTCAAACAAAAGCCCGTGCCTGCAGGCCCACGGCGGCGCGTCCACGGCAGCCACGAGGTCGAAGCAACCAAAAGTCCGTCAGCAGAGGAACAGACAGCAAGACATGGGCCATCGGCGCAAGGCCACGGGACGCAGCCCGAAAAAGGAATGGCGCCCATGTGCGCTGTGGCGGAGGGAAGTCACCCACCGGGGGAGCCGGACAAACGACCTGGCATCACACAAGCCACGGACATGGATGTCCGGAACAGGTGCAGCCACGCGGGCGGAGAGCCGGACGGGGCTGCCAGGCGCTGGGGAGGGGACGCGGCGCGGGACAGCGGACGGGCACGTGCAGTGGGTAATTCAGCATGGGACGTGCCCCTCCACGACCTCGGATTCCCAACAGCGCCCAGAGGTTCGGAATTCACTTCCTGGAGTCCGGGGCTGGGGGAAACTGGAAGCAGGGCAGAAGGCCAAGCTTTACAGGGGTGGGGACGGAGGAGAAAATCTCTCCTCTTCCTCCGTCCCCACTGGCCTCCAGAAGGAGACTGCCCACCACCGGCGGGTAGTGGCCAGGGTGTGGACAGACACCTCCCCGCTGTGGTCTACACCGTGGCCAGAGCCCAGCTGGCAGAACTCTGACTTTATCTGATTGCCTGCTCCTCTGATACGCAAACAGAGCCTGGGGTCCCAGCCAGGAGCTGAGCGAGGACCCCTGAATGCCCCTCTGCCCCTTCCTGCCCGGCTTCCTTGTCTCCCTGCAAGGGAAACCACGTGTCAGAGAAGCAGGATGGGGCAGAAAGGTAGCTGGGACCACGTGTGCCCCTACCACGTTCACAAAATACTCTTAAATCTCCGTGCCTCCAGCTCTCAGCAGACCAGTGGGCCGGTCACGTCAGCTGACTCACGGTTACCGTGTCAAATTATCCAGGAGCCATGTTAAAATATTCATCGCACCTGCACCGTGACCAGTCCAAGCCGGAAACCCGACCTGGCAACTCTGCGCGGTGCACGTGAGCCTTCTGAGATCCGAGGGCAAGAATAATGGAGCCACTGGGAGGGACGGCACAGACAGGCTAATAGACCCGAATGGGGGTTCCCTCCCGGCTAACCTGCTCCTGCTCCCTGGCCCTTCAATCCGGCAAAGTCGTCTCCTAAGAACCCTGGGCTTGATCATTCTGCTCGCTTTGGTCAAGTCAGCAAGAGCAAAGGACAACAGAAATGTGATGTAGGAGGACTCGGCAGCCCGCTCTCTCCCGCCGCCCTAGGGACCCCTGCGACCGACAGGAGACTGAGCGCGGCTAGGCTGCCGGGACAGATCGACAGCCGGTGGACACCCAGACACGGAGTGAGGCCTGCCCACCACCTGACCACAGGTGGACTCAGCAGATTCCAAGAACAGTCTAGCTGGGCCCTGCTCAAATGGTCCACTTGCAGACTTGTGAGATAAATCA
>LNAC01000015.1:0-135066 GCA_002007465.1 Ailurus styani
GATTCACAGACCTGTACCCCTTGGGCAAAGAATAAAAATAAAATTAAAAAAAAAAAGACATCTTCCACCAATTGCATGCCTCGAAGCCTATAATCCCTACCAGTCAAGATTCATTCTCTTGAGTTTTTAAATTCACTATTTCTCTATTAAGAGGAACCAAGTAGGGACACCTGAGTGGCTCAGTCAGTTAAGTGACTGTCTTTGGCTCAGATCATGATCTCAGGGCCTTGGGATCCAGCCTTCATCAGGCTCCCTGTTCCCTGGGGAGTGTTGTGCTCCTCCCTCTGCCCCTCCCTCCCACCACTGCTTGTGCTTGAGCACTTGTGTGTGTGCGTTCTCTCTCTCTCAAATAAATGAAATCAGAAGAAGAAGAAGAAGAAGAAGAAGAAGAAGAAGAAGAAGAAGAAGAAGAAGAAGAAGAAGAAGAAGAAAGAAGAAGAAGAAGAAGAAGAAGAAGAAGAAGAAGAAGAAGAAGAAGAAGAAGAAGAAGAAGAACCATGTGAAATATGAAGCTATTTCTGATCCACATCTTTAATAGACAATATTCTACCCAAACCTTCAGCTGGAACCAGGGCTCTATGGCAAAAGACTGTAATTCAGAGACTCAAGGAACTTTCACTGAAGGACTTCCCTGGACAGTGGACTCTAGATACAGCTCCAAAACTTCTGTGTCTATACCAGACTCTTTACTTGTGTCTCTGTGGGGACTGATAAGAGTTATTTAAACTCATGCAGGTGTGGTTTTCTGGAGGAAAGACCTCCCCTTTCATCACATTCCTTATCAGGTCCTTAATAAAAAAAAAAGTTTAAGGTGTTGAAAAGATGCAGGATGGGATAAGGGATACAAAGTGGTTCAGCGGTGGTTGAAGTAGTGGGTGAATGGAGGAAAGGAGCAAATCTGAACAGGAAGGCAGAGTGCCCTCAAGATTATTTGTCCAGTGGTCGCAGCTTGGCTGTAGGCTCAGAGTGGCTTGTAATCCAGACTTTGCTCATCAGTGATCCAGACTATGTCCTGACCTTGAAGAAGCTTCTTTAAAGTACCCTCAGAACCCCACACCAGAAGAGGTATCAGGGCCCTTGCTCCTGAGATACCATGCCAAATGACCTCCCCTAACTGCTTTCATCACAGTTTAGAGTCTCTCATGAAAGGGCTGCACTATGCACTTGGGCAGGGGAATAACACCATTCCTCATCTAGCCCTTCCTCTCTTTATCTGAAGATCCAGGATACAGAAAAGCCTTTCTTGTTGTACATGGAGGAGGAAGAGCAAGGATCTGGTTCAGGCCTGAGGGGGCCCATGAACACACTGGTCTAATAGCTTGGCTCTGGCAGGGAGAGGACAAGCAGGGGTTGGGATAGATGGGTTAGACCTAATGACCAGCCTCCCCTGAAGAAATGACCACAGTAAAGCCATACCATTCACAAGAAATATTTACTTGCTTATTCCTGTTTTTTGGCTCCTGTGGGTATGTGCAAAGAGTAACCTTTAGAGATTAAAACTCATCTAGCACAGGCAATCAGGCACACACCCACATAGGCAGAAGTGGTACCTGGAGCCAGATTTATCTTGGCCTTATGCTTTACCCCAATTCCTCCACCTGTCTCTACCCCATAGCCCCATAAATAAAAAATATCCATATGATACCACCAGAAGTATCTTCCAAGTATATTTTTCTCCTGATAATATGCAAAGTATACACACCACATGCAAACTTCTTCATTCTGCTCCATTTTCTCGGTGGTAGGGACAGATCTTAAAAAGATGCTCAGAAGATAATAAAACAGCCAGGTCAGTGTTTCTTAAGGTGTGTTCATAGTGTTCTGTGATTTATGACTTCCATGGAATGTTAAAAAGGCTTCATGTAATAGTGTTATGTGGTCAAACAAGTTTGGGAAGTGCCAGGTTTAGCAAAATTAAATAAGTTTATCATTGAATGTTCACTATATAACATGCATTATAGATTTTCAAGAAGCGAAGCTCTTCTTAAATGTATTTTGACCATAGAATTTGTCTTACATGAAGCATTCTTTTCACTAATGTGTTATGAATATTTTAAGAAATGCTTAAACAAAAACCAGGGAAAAGAAATCCTGCAACTGGTTCCAGCTCTAAGACTTACTCAGTATTCGACCTTAATTATCTAATGCTGTGTAACAAATCACCCCAACATGTATTGACGTAAAACAGTATGTCTCACCTCGTGATTTTTGTGTGGATCAGAAATCCAAGAGTACCTTAGCTAGAGGCTAAGGGTATGGGTTTGAGTTTCCCACAGGCTGTAATCAAGGTGTTAGTCAGGGGTGCAGTCAAGGCTTGACTGGGAAAGAATCTCTTCCTAGTTGAGTTGGACTGAAGACCTCAGCTTATTACTGTCTTTTGGCCAATACCTGCCCCCAATTCTTTGCCATGTGGGCCTCTGAAGCTTGCTTTATTATACCAAGGACATGAGAAGAGCCAAATGGAGAACAGGCAAAGGAAAATCACAATAGTTACAACCTAACCTTAGAAACGGTGTCCTACCATGTTTGCCATATTCTATTTGTCAGAAGCAAGTCACTAGGTCCAATTTACACACAGAGAAGAGATTACAGAAGAGTGTGGAAATAAAAAGTCTGGAATCACTTGAGGGCATTTAAGCAGCAGGTAATCACAGCTATTAACAAAGATCACAGGATATTCAATCTAAAAGAGTTTTAGGAGATTATCTAATTTCCACATTGAAATCTAGCATTCAGATCTTCTCAGTGTTAGTTTGGTGCCTTTTCCACTATAGCAGCCTGCCTCAGTATCTACATCTGTAAAATGGGATTAGGGATCTCTGGGCAACATTTCCCCCTCAACAATCATCTGTGATAAACCAAAGCAATCAAAAAAGTAGAAGTGCTTCAAGAAGCATAAAATGATAGCTACTCAAGGTTACATTTTATCATTATTTTTTAAAGACTTATTTATTTTAGACAGGAGGGGTGAGGGAGGGAAAGAATGAGAGGGCGAAAGAGAATCTCAAGCAAACTCCCCATTGAGCATAGAGCCCAACATGGGGCTAGATCTCACGAACCCAGGATCATGACCTCAGCCAAAATCAAGGGTCAGATGCCCAACCAGTTGAGCCACCTACGTGCCCCAAAGTTATATTTTATCATTATTATTTCTAGTAGCAGTACTGTTAATGGTATTTAGGTTCAGGACCAATCAGATTTGTAAAATAAGGTTTCTTTTTACTTCTCCTTTCTCTATTTGGTGGTGCTTTTACCAACTTTGGGGAGATGAACACTTCCTTTTGAGGAAGCTCACAGAGCCAGACATCCTATCCTGTTTTTTTCTACATACTTGATTCCAGTGTCATTTATTAGGCATTCCTGTTCTCATTGCACTTCTATCAGAGTCCAGTAATCTTGAGTTCCATCCTTTGAGTTTCTCTCTCAGGGACAATGCCTGTTCAACCTAAAAGAATTAGGCTTCCTTTCTAAACAGCCCCATGTGAAAAGAATAGATCTGGGACACTACAGAGACCCAAACATCCTGCCATCTCATTCCTCCACATCCTACCTGTCACATGCATTAGAGGAAGAGTCTGCTGAGTCCTCTACAATACATACAACTAGAGTGTTGTCACATATACTGAAACCTGACTTCACCTAGACTCATAGATACCATTTTTTGAGGAGCCACTCTGTGCTGGGCATTTCTTTAAGCACTCTATAGGAGTATCTTTCATTTTCAAACACACGTGCTCATGTTTATAGGTGAGATAAATGAGGCCAGAAAAGGTATAATTCTTTGGCCAACTTCATAACCAATAGCAGAACAGGAATCAGCCCAAGGTGTGTCTGATTCCAAAGCCCAACCTTATGTTTTTCCCCATATCATCATGAATTTCCAGGTTCTTTGTTGTATTCTCCAGAAAATTCCATGCAGCATGGAGGGAAATTTATCTTATCTGTAACATCAGTGCCTGGCCTAGTATTAGAATTAGTATTAATTTACCAGTAACTAATGCACTGCCTATTTCAGGTATATTTATTATTTTACCATTCTTTCTAAGATCCTTGAGGGCAATTTCTCACCTTATACTCCCCTCAGTAGCTAAGACCAGTCTTCCAAAATATTATAAATGTATTGTTTATTTCTCCTCATCCTGCCTGACAGGCAGTGACCCCATAAGGCAAAATCATGAAATCAGTGACTACATGTAGAAAAGATTATTTTGTTAGAGATTAAACACCCAACCCCAGTCAACCAATAAATGTCTGCCAGGGAATGGCTTCATGTCACACTATTACTGGGGAAAAAAAAATGAACTGAGGGTCCCAATGAATGTTGTTCTTTGCATAAAAAGGATGGGACCTCATACTGAGGGCTTCCCTTTAATTTGTTCTAAATTATCTCCTTCAGACTTCAAAGAAAGCAACCTGTTCTTTTATGTTTCTCACTGAAAGCCAGTTTATCCACACATGTGAGGAAAGAAAAGGAAATCAGGAGCTTCTAGATGGTCTTTACATTTTCTCCTGACATATTTTGTTCCAAAATATTTGTTCTTCCAAGAGTCTGACATAGTACCTATTTAGTCTCCATAAGCTGCCCACATTTTAACCTTATTTCAGCCTTAAACATTACCCTAGTTCAATTGTGTATACAATTAAAGTGTTTGTTTATAGAGCTTTCCATCAGAAACATAAAATAATAATCAAGTATCATTCTGTCAGTTCAAATTGCCAGCAAAAGTCTTCTTGATATTTTCCCAAATTTCTTTCACATTCATTTACCTTGTCTCTACTTTTTGGCTCCTTATTTCCTTCCTTCCTGAAGTAATTGAGAATGGGAATCTCTCTGTCAAGTTAGTTCCTCACTCTTTTGCCAAACATTCTTTATTTCACTTATTTATTGAACTCATGCATGTCCCTGGAGTTTACATTAACCCAGAGATTCACTGGATTCCAATTTAGTATTTTCTCTGCCATTAAATTCATCTCTCCATTACTGTTCAAGTCTTAGCAGTATGCATTGGTGCCAGAAAATATAACATTTATCTTCACAGCTGAGGTGCAAATAGGATATTTCTCAAAATATCTTGCCCTTTATCCAGGAGTTATAAAAGACAAAAAAATATTCTGCTTAACTTAATGTCAGCCTCCTAGCTCCAGCTGTGCAGTCTCCAGCTACAACAACTATCATCTGTATGGTTTAAGACTGATCAAAGATTTATTAAATGCACACATGATGTGATAATACCTCAATTCTTTTTGTGTAAATTTTCATGAGTATTTAAGTCATTTGGGGTAAAATATAAAAAGTGGTTTTGCATTTGTTGACATTGCTATTGAAAAACCCTCATTGAAAATTACTCAAATACATGGAAAACATAAGTCAGATCACACAAACTCCAAGACAAGAACCAGTCAGAAAACAAGATTAGAATCCTGCACAGTGGATGTAACAGCCACAGGGTCCCTCTGAGGTGCCTTGGGCTCCTTACTCAGGGTCAGCTATCAACAACCTATCTCCAGTTTCATTCCCCAAGGGAAGATCCTCCCTGCCCCAGTGCCCAAACAAGCCACATCCTCATATTTGTGTCTGACAGCCACAGAGTCTGAGGGGATGTGAGTCTTGGTCCAGAGCTGGACCACTATGTCCTCATAACACTTCTTCCCTGAACCAGATTCCCCTAGCTGGGCTTTTGATCAAAGAGCATCTTCAAGCAGTAGCTAAGTATCTTATATACTGAATATAAAATTTTTTAAAACTGCAAGGATGTAGAAGAAACAAAATTTAAGAACTTGAAAGCTGTGAAGAAAATGGGAATTAAGCAATTGTTTCTATTTTTATATGTCTTAATATAAAGTCACTTGTGAAGTTTAGGAATGTAAAATTACTAATATAACATTTAAAATACTTATAAAATTCTCAATTTTGGTATATTGAATGATGAAAGGTCTCCCCAATCTCCAGATAGATTTAGGAAATTGAACTTATTTTTTAGAAGGGGATGGAGAATACTGAGGCTTGGATTTATATAGATAGATTTATAATATATTATTTAAATTTCTATATTATTTATATTTACATATATTATTTATATATAGTATATACTTATATATATTTATATATTATATAAGATGACAAAATATTCTTTGGATGGCTTTTATAATTTCATATTTTATTTCTAGGACTTCACATCTCCAATTAATAACATTGTGTTGGGTCTTGCATAAGGTAATTGAGATTTTTAAAAAATCAGCAAAATAATCTTCCTTTGTGCTTATTATCTAGCTAACTTTCATATTTCAGGAGGGATTAGGAGAAAGTGGTACTGATATATGAAGCAAATAAGTGGAGATTTGAGAAAAAAGCACTTGACCCAATGATGTACGCTTGTTCTCCGAATTGCACAACTTATTAACTGTGTGATTTAGGAAAAACACCTCAAACTCCAAAAATTTTTCATCTGAAAAGACTAGCAGTGTATTTCATATCCACCTTATAAGGTTTCTATGAGACTCAAATAGAATGACACAAAATAACTTCTTAATAACTGAATCTATTATCTAAATTGTTCATCTACAGATGCCTCATTAATGTCGCTTCTTTATTCATGCTGTCCATAATAACTAGTGAGGATAGAACTTACTGAATTCAACAAGGTTTGAGCATCTTATTGGTTCTGTCAATACTGGCTTTCATATTTCCATTCTAAGTCTGAGTTGGGAAGGGGGCTTTGAATCACAGTTCCCCATAGCCAGAGGACTACAGCACTAGGAGAGTTCCAAAAGAACAGATGATAGATTTTTTTTTCATGCAGCATCACAGCAACTGCAAATAAGGACAGTTTTATATCTTCTTTTCCAGTCTTTTCTTTTTCTTCCCTTATTGCATGAGCTAGAACTGTCGGCAAAATATTGAATCAAAATGTTAATAGAAGGCATCCTTATCTCTTGATATTTCATGAGTTTCAGTTATTTTTCTGACTAGTGACAAACAAAACACGCCCCAAATTATTTTGACTAGTGAAAAACAAAACACGCCCCAAATTATTTTGTCTAACATCTCTTTTTTGTTAAACTTTTTGTAATTTATTTAATTAAAATTTTTGGCAAGAATACCCCAGAAATAATATTGAGTTCTCCTCACTACATTATATAAAGAGGTACAAGAAGCTACAACTAATGCCAATTTCAATCACTTGACTAAGGTGTTGTCTGCATGGTTATTCCAGTTGTAATTAATAAATATCTTATGGGATTAGAGATTATGTACAAATTCTGTTAATCCTCAATGCTTAACCCACTATTTTAGTCTTCCATTGACATCCATAATTCTAGCCTCAAACAGTTTTATGATAAAGGCTGAGAGTGATTTTCTAAATGTTTTCTTTACATTTAGAGATTTGACTTTCTACTGTAAAGAAGAGTCTTGTCTTAATATACAGAAATCTCTTGTGTTTCTATACACTAATAACAAAGTAGTAGAAAGAAAAATTAAGAAAATAATTCTATTGATTATTGCACCAAAAATAATAAAATGCCTAGGAATTAATTTAACTAAGAAAGTGAAAGACCTGTACTCTGAAAATATAGAAAACAGTTATGAAGAAATTAAAGAGAACACAGATAAATGGGAGGAAATTCCAAGAACAACGTTGAAAGTTTTCACAATCCTAGGTTTCAAAATAAACTACTATACTGATTTTTTTGAGGAACCTCCATACTGTTTTCCACAGTGCCTATACCTGTCTGCATTCCCACCAAAAGTCCATGAGAATTCCTTCTTCTCCATATCCTCAACAATACTTGTAATTTCTTGACTTTTTGATGCTGACAGGTGTGAGGTGTTATCTCATTTTGATTTGCATTTCCCTGATGATTAGTGATGGTGAACATCTTTTCGTGTGTCTGTTGGCCAACTATATGTCTTTGTTGTAAAAATATCTATTCATGTTGTCTGCTATTTTTAACTGGGTTATTTGGGAATCTTCTTGGCGTTGAGTTGCATATGTTATATATATGCATATGTTATATGTTATATGTATATATATATATATATAACATAGATATATGATATTAACCCTTTATCAGATCTATCATTTGTAAATATCTTCTATTAGGTAGGTTGCCTTTTTGTTTTGTTGATGGTTTCATTCACAGTGCAAATGCTTTTTATTTTGTTGTAGTCCTCATAATTTATTTTTGCTCTTGTCTCCCTTGCCTAATGAGATGTCTAGAAAGATCTAGAAAAATATTTTGATATATTTGATACCTATAAAAAATATTTCTAGAGACAGTATCAAAGTAATTACTCCCTATATCTTCCTTTAGGAGTTTTATGGTTTTAGGCCTCATATTTAGGTCTTTAATCCATTTTGAGTTTATTTTTGTGTATGGTACAAGAAAGTGGTTCAGTTATCCCAGTACCGTTTATTGAAGAGACTATCTTTTCCCCATTGTATATTCTTTCCTCCTTTTCTGTAGACTAACCATAGAAGTGTGGGTGTATTTCTGGGCTCTCTATTCTGTTTCATTGATCTAGGTGTCTATTTTTATGCCAGTCCCATCTTGTTTTGACTACTACAGCTTTGTAGTATATTTTAAAATCTAGGATTGTGATACCTCCAGCTTTGTTCTTCTTCCTCAAGATGATTTGTCTATTGGGGTTTTTTTTGTGGTTCCATACAAATTTTAGGATTATTTGTTCTAGTTCTGTGAAAAATGTTGTGATATTTTGTTAGTGTTTGCATTAAATCTGTAGATTGTTTTGGGTAATATGGACATTTTAACAATATCAGTTCTCCCAATGAGCATGGAGTAACTTCCCATTTCTTTGTGCCCTCTTCAATTTCTTCACCAATGCTTTCTATCTTTTTCAGAGTACAGGTCTTTCACTTCCTTGGTTATATTAACTCTTAGGTATTTTATTATTTTTGATGCAATTATAAATGACGTTATTTTATTATTACGTTAAATTAGCCAGCATATTGTACATCATTAGTCTCTGATGTAGTGGTCAACAATTCATTAGTTGCATACAACACCTAGTGTTCATCACCACACATGCCCCCTTTAACACCCATCACTAGGTTACCCCATCCTCCCACCACCCTCCCTTCTCTAATCCTGTTTGGTTTCCAGAGTCCAGAGTCTGTCATAGTTTGTCTCCCTCTCTGATTTCTTCCCATTCACATTTCCCTCCCCTCCCCTGTGGTCCTCCATGCTATTCCTTATGTTCCACATATGAGTGAAACCATATGATAATTGTCATTCTCTACTTGACTTATTTCACTTAACCTAACCCCCTCCAGTTCCATCCATGTCGATGTAAATAGTGGGTATTCATCCTTTCTGATGACTGAGTAATATTCCATTATGTATATGAGCCACATCTTCTTTATCCATTCATCTGTTGAAGGACATCTCAGCTCCTCCCACAGTTCGGTTATTGTGGACATTGCTGCTATGAACATTGGGGTGCATGTGTCCCTCCTTTTCAATATGTCTGTATCTTTGGAGTAAATACCTAGTGGTGCAATTGCTGGGTCATAGGGTAGCCCTATCTTTAATGTCTTGAGAAAACTCCATACTGTTTTCCAGAGTGGCTGTACCAGCTTTCATTCCCACCGACAGTGTAAGAGGGTTCCCTTTTCTCCACATCCTCACCAACACTTATTGTTTCCTATCTTGTTAATGATTGCCATTCTTACTGATGTAGGGTGGTATCTCATTGTGGTTTTGATTTATATTTCCCTGATGGCTAGTGAGGTTGAACATTTTTTTCATGTTATCCGTTAGCCATTTGTATGTCTTCTTTGGAAAAGTGTCTGTTCATGTCTTCTCCCCATTTATGTAACTGTTTTTTTAATTTCTCTTTCTGATACTTTGTTATTAATGTATACAAATGTAACAGGTTTCTGTATATTAATTTTATAAAATGAAAGTTTACCGAATTCATTTATCATTTCTAGTAGTTTCTTGGTGGAATCTTTGGGATTTTCTATATACAGTTATCATGTCATCTGCAAGTAGTGACAATTTTACTTCCTTATCAATATGAATAATTTTATTTCTTTTTCTTGTCTGCTGTGGTTAAGGCTTCCATTACTGTGTTGAATAAAAGTGGTGAGAGTGGACATCCTTATTTTATTTCTGATCTTAGAGGAAAAGTTCATTTTTTCACATTGAATGTGATATTAGCTGTGGGTTTTTCATATATGTCCTTTACTATATTGAAGGTTGTTTCCTCTAAACTTACTTTGTTGAGAGTTTTTATTACAAATATATATACATTGTCAAATACTTTTTCATCTATTAACATGACCATATAGCTTTTATCCTTTCTCTTGGTTGATGTATCACATTGATTGATTTGTAAATATTGAACCACCCCTTGAATAATTGAACCATTCTTTGAATAAATCCTACTTTATTTCATGGTAAGTTATTCTTTTTAATATATTGTTCAGTTTGATTTACAAATACTTTGTTGAGAATTTTTGCATCTATGCTCATCAGAGATATTGATCTGTAGTTCTTTTTTTTTTTTTTTTTTTGTAGTGTCTTTATCTAGCTTCAGTATCAGGGTAATGCTGGACCCATAGAATGAATTTGGAAGCTTTCTTTCCTCTTCTATTTTATGGAATAGTTTCAGAAGAATAGGTATTAACTCTTCTTTAAATGTTTAGCAGATTTCATCTGTGAAGGCATCTGGTTCTGAATTTTTTATTTTGGCAGTTTTTTGATTAGTGATTCAATTTAATTGCTAGTAATTAGTCTGTACAAATTTTCTATTTCTTCCTGATTAAGTTTTGGAAGTTTATATGTTTTCATGAATTTATCCATTTCTTCTAGGTTTTAAAATTTGTTGGCATATAATTTTTCATGATAGTCTTATACTGTTTCCTGAAGTCTGCTCTCACTGTTACCACTTTGAGGGTAACCTGTGTTCAATCTGTCTGCTTTGAGATTTTTCTTTTATCTTTAGTTCTCTGTAGTCATAAGATGATATATCAAATACTATGGTATTTTTGTCCCCCAAGAAACATATGTTGAAGTCCCAATCCCTAGTACCTCGTAATGTGACCTCATTTGGAAATAGGGTCTTTATAGATAATCAAGTTAAAATGAGATCATTACATAGACACTAATCCAGTATGGCTGGTATCCTTCTAAAAAGTGGACATTTAGGGCGCCTGGGTGGCTCAGTGGGTTGAAGCCTCTGCTTTCGGCTCAGGTCATGATCTCAGGGTCCTGGGATCGAGGCCTGCGTCAGGCTCTCTGCTCAGCAGGGAGCCTGCTTCCCCCTCTCTCTCTGCCTGCCTCTCTGCCTCCTTGTGATCTCTCTCCCACTGTGAAATAAATAAAATCTTTAAAAAAATAATAATAAAATAAAATAAAAAGTGGACATTTAGACAAAGAAATGGGTACACACAAGGGATAGATGATATTAAAACACAGAGAATTCCATGTGAGGACAGAGGATTGGAATGCTGCATCAACATGTCAAGGAGTAGCTGAAGATACCAGGAGCTAGAGAAGCATGAAATAGATCCTTCCCTACCAACATCTTGATTTCAGATTTATGGATCCCAGTAGGGTAAGACAGTACATTTCCATTATCTTAAGTCATCCAATTTGTGGTACTTTGTTACAGCAGCCCATGGAAACCAATACACCAGGATATGGCTTTCATTACATTTTTCTCAACCTATTATACTGGCCAAAACTGTCAGTGTTTCATTAGCACAAACAAATTATCTTACCAAATAAATGACTATAGCATTTTGGAATCTAGGACTTAATGTCTAAAAATTTCCCCAAATTTGCTAAAGACATCGTCTCTTTACATATTTCTTCACTTTTCTCTTCTGAGATACAAGTATATGGTAGACGTCTTCACCATGACCCATTTATCTCTTATACTTTTTCTATTTTTTTTTCTTCTCTGTGTGCTTCAGCCTGGATATTTTCCAATATCTATTTCTAGTTCATTAATTTTTTAGTCTGTTGTGCTTGCTGGAAAAATATATCAATGTATTAAATTCTTCATTTTACTTCTTATATTTTTCAGTTCTAGCATTTCTGTTTTATTCTGCTTTGTAGATCCCCAGTCTTTGGTTACATTATCTATATTTTTATCTTACATATATTAATCATAATTATTTTAAAATCTGTATCTGATCATTCTAACCTATGATTCTCTATTAAGTGTCTTTTTTGTTTTGTTTTCCTTTTAGTTGTCAGTCATTTAACCTTGTTTCTTGGCTTACCTAGTAACTTTTGATTGAATGCCGTATATTTCCTATAAAAATTACAGTGACTCTATATGATGTTATCTTTCTTCAGATAGAGTATTACATGTAAGCTTGATCCAATTAGGGCTCACCTATTTCAGATTAGCCTTTAGTTCTTGAGTATAATCCTTTCAGGTACCTCATAATAAATCTTGGAGTGCTCACCAGAGTGGCTCTTACTTGATGGGTTCTGATTCCCCAGTGTCAGGAAGCTGCCAAATTTCTGCTAAATTATTGGCCTCTTCACAGCAGCTTTTGCATGCTTTTTGAAAATATTACCCCCACATGCACTACCTTGGAGTAAGAAAGTGTCTTCAGGGGAAATTTTTAAAAAAGATTCAGGTTCACCTCTCTGTAATTTCCTTTTCTATGGTATTTTTCCCCTCAAATTATGGTATTTTCCCCCCTTGATAACTCTAAACTCCATGTTTTGTCTCCCTAAACTGTGAGGCTGCCAGCAGCTCTAGGCTGTTGGCTTTGGTGCCATGATATGTGAATCAGCAAAGACCCTGAGGGGGGAAAAGCAGCCATAAATGTCAAGCTTACTTCTATGCAATTCATTCTTCTTCATAATCTTGGACCTTAATGCCTAGCTGCCATGATGCTTTCAAAGGGCCACTTTGCTCTCCCCCCCCCCACACCCCCATGCCTAAATCTAACTCATAAATTTCTTAGTAGAAGGTTTCATCTGATACCACTAATAACATCATGGGCAGAAATAGAAGTGTTTCCCTTTCTGTTTTTTCAGTATTATAACAAAGGAGATGATAATTTCTGCCTTGCTCACCCCATGGGAAAATCTGAAGTTAATTTAGCCTGGATAAAGGAAAAATAGTAGGAAATGAAATTAATTTTGTAACTTATTCACCATATCTTCACTGAGTACCCAAATTGTACCAGGCATCCTTAAGCAGAAGAGAAAGCTGCTCTCATGAAACTTTCATTCTATAAATTTAAATAGATTGATACATAAGTAAGAAATTATCAGAGAATGATAACTGTTACACAGAGAATTAAAATGAGAGAATGACTATTTTAGACTAAAAGGTCAGGAAAAGTCTTTCTGGGTGGGATAATACTGAAATGGAGATCTGAATGACAAGAAGACAGCAGTCATCTGAAGACCAAAGGGAGTAACATTCCAAACAGAGGGAAGAGCTAATACAAAGGTAAACACCAAGGCAGAAATGAGTAAACAGAAATATTAATGCCAACATTCCTGTGTGCAACGTTTCTCTTTCTCTACCTTTGGATCTTCCTACCATCACTCCTACTGGAGAATCTAAGAGGAGTCTGGGAAGGCCATGGAGACTAGAAAATGTAGTTTGCAGACTCTGATTCCTAACAGTAAAGAGAATATCGAAAGGCTGAAAACAACAGTTAAAACTAGTGCAGTCCATCCTTTTGGCTACTGATCCCCTTCTACACATACTTAAACTTCTAAGTAGTGAAAATAACAACATTTACATTATATGAGACATCGCCATTCTTTATGCAAATGAAGATAATCTCACCTTCTCAAAAAAAAGTTTGACACAAAGTGCCAGAGGCATCGTTCTTATCTTCAGATGATGTTAATTCTATTTATAGTTAAATCATAATCCTACCTTCTTCTGTAGGCTAAAGACTAAATTTAAAAATTAACCGTAATCAATGCATCCTATTTAAAAGAGTAGGAAAGGAGAAGAAAAAAATATTTAATGCATACAGAACCAACAAAGACAATATGTTTAACTGTAACTAGTTATGCAGCCATACTCAGCATCACAAATTTATGGTTCACTATCGATCCTGTTTTCTTTACCTCAACTAGCACCTCAATTAATTGGGATTCTTTATTTGAGGATAAACCAACAGTCATTTCTGAAGGGCCTGAATCTTATCTGTATGGTTGAAGGTTTAACATTTGGGCATGAAAACACTGAGTGGGACCCCTGCAGTCTCTGAGTTTCAGATATAGTCCCCTCTGTCCTACCACAGGGAAGCAATTATTTTCCTCCTTGGTAGTCAGAAGCAAATTAATCAGTAAAATAACCCTTTTTCTTTGCCTACTGGTTCTGTGGCATAAATGCCAGGTGTTAGGCTCACCTTCCAGTTTAGTCAAATCATTGTTTCCTCTAGCGAAGACATCCCTCCATTGAGAAAGAAAAGGTCTCTAAATCAGTACAGCCTGAAGTTACAGAACCAGGAAGTACAAGTTTTACATCATATACTATCTGAATGCCCATCCTCTGCTAACTGTGTGCCCAAGTGGGTCCAGAGCAGACATAGAAGAATCCATAGGGAGGGGACACTGCCAATCTGGAAAAGCTCCATGATGTTTGTCTTCTGTAGGCCACCGATGATGGTGAACATGTTGCCAATGACATGGGCTCCCTAATTTAGTGGGGATGACAGGTTCTCAGAAAGGCAGGGTCTACATGCCAACACTTAACTTCTTGAGACAAAGTGGGCAGAACTGTCATAGTGGGTAACAGCAACAGAGTTGTATCCAGAGGTTTACACACAATTCCTGGAGAACCATTGGGGTGAATAATTAATCATGCTTTAGAAATAGATGGACAAAACTGAGGGTTACTGGGGGGTGGGAGGGTAGGGATAGGGTGGATGGGTTATGGACTTTGGGGAGGGTTTGTGCTTTGGTGAATGCTGTGAAAGATGTAAGCCTGATGATTCACAGACCTGTACCCCTTGGGCAAATAATAAAAATAAAATTAAAAAAAAAAAGAAATAGATGGACAGCTTACTGTAGGAGAGCTTTGCCTCTATCTTACAGTGTTTATAAACAATTCCTGAGCCCTAAATGGGAATTCATTATTTAAAGAAAGGTAGAAGGAAACCTGAATGGAAAAAAATTAGTAAGGTTGGCTAAATTTTAACTACGACTACCCTATTGAACCTGGCATGATCCTGGGCAAGAGATTTCTCTTGGGATCTCATCCTTGTAATATTAAAATGAGAATAAAAAATGATGTAAATGATAAAAGCTAGTATTTATGGAACACCTATAAGGTACCACACTGTCTTAAACTATTAACTTGTATTATCTCATTCACTCCTATTATGAAGTGGTATGAAATGGATCATATTATTAAATCCATCTTGCAGATAAAGAGTTTGAAGTGGTATGAAATGGATCATATTATTAAATCCATCTTGCAGATAAAGAGTTTGAAACACAGTGAGGCAAATGATCCATCCAAACTTCAACAGCTAGTAAGCAGCAGTCCAGGGTCTTAAACCCACACTTTAAATGCTACTAAGTCAAGGGTGAAGCCCCCTGAACCTTGGTTTCAATCTTAGTGGGTTTTTTTTTTCCAAGTCTGCTGTATGATCTCACAATGGCCCAAGCTGATCCTCAGGAATGACCAATATCAGGGAAACAGAAACCAGCTTTCTGCAATTAGGCTGATTGTGTAACATAACTCAGGTGGACTAAATTGGCTGTAAATTCTTTTACCAGGCATCCATGCCCCACAGGCTTCTGGGCACTAGAACAAAAATAACTAAGTGCATAATGATCACAACAGGGACAACTTGCCCAAACATATCCATGTGCCAGAGCACACGGGAGAAGAAGAGAAATAATTTCCTGTCAACACCCCTAATCATTCTGGGAGACTACTTCATAATGATTGCCAAAGCAGAAACAGTGTGATGGGTACGTGGGAAGGCTGGGTGTGACAGGGCATCTCAGAACAGCTTGGCATCATGGGCTTAGCACTGGCTTAGATATGGAACACTCATGCTCTAGTCCTACTTTGGACTCTAGACTGCTGTACAACATTGAATTTCTTGTCATCATCATGGAATATTAGTGCTAAAGGAATCATCATTGAGTTCAAACTCCTGATTTTACAGAGGAGAATACAGAGGCCTAAAGAAGTTCTACCAAACCAGAGATCAATTATTCTGAATCCCCAGATTTCCGTCCCGTCCACACTGGACCTCACAGCAGGTGCAAGCCCTCTACCTTTCCGAGTATCAGTTTTCTCACCTGTGGAATACAAATAACCTCAGGTGCTCTAAGTACCCACTCTAGGTGATTTAATAAGCTCAAATGAAATAATACATGAGAAAAGTGCTTTTAAAAGTATATACCATGAAAGTACCACTGCTCTGAGGGTTTTGAGATATAAGATTTTCCTTTTGACTGGGTCACCACTTCCATAGTCTTCGGCAAGAGTTCCCTAAGGATCTCCCAAAACAGACCTGGAGTTTAAAGATAGACACACATCATTTAAGGTCAACCAACGGATTAGAATTAAGGAGGATGGAATGGAAGTATGGGAACTTCCAAGTAGATGGTGGTGGGGGGGGGAACTTTAGAAAACCATTTGCGGGGTGCCCGGGTGGCTCAGCCGTTAAATGTCTGCCTTTGGCTCAGGTCATGATCCCAGGGTCCTGGAATGGAGCCCCGCATCAGACTCCCTGCTCTGTGGGAAGCCTGCTTCTCCCTCTCCCACTTCCCCTGCTGGTGTTCCCACTCTCACTGTATCTCTCTCTGTCAAATAAATAAATAAAATCTTAAAAAAAAAAAGAAAGAAAAGAAAACCATTTGGTAAACTGCAAAATATTCTCCTCCTCAAGGACAGATTTACTACTTCACTGCTTGTATCATTTAAATCCACACCAGACCAAGCATTTAGGGAGGTACCACAGGGGGTAATCTATTATTAGCAAGGAAGCGAGCAAAGGTGTCCTAGGTGGGCTCTGTCTGTCTTTGCTTTTTAGCTTGGGCACAGTTGCTCCTATAAGTCCTGTTCATCCCTCATGGCTTCGATTAGACACATTTTAAATAATGGAATGATTTGCATAAATGTTCTCATTTACTGTACAGCTCATTTTTCTCTCAGCTTTCCATCAAAATCTTTTATCAGCCAGAGACTGCACCCAGTGCTTTTCATGTATTATCTCATTTAAGCTTTGCAAAAGCATGATGAAGTATATGTTACTGTAGTCCTCACTTAATAGGTGAAAAGCCGGAGACCCAGGGAGGAAGCAGTGAGTGCAGGAACACAGATCAAAACCAAGACAGCCAGAACTAGAGTTTGGACTTTTCATGCCTGGTCATATTGCCTTCCTGTGTTCTGCCCACTGTTTCATTGTCTCAGGCTATAGTTTCAAGAAACATGTTCCAGGGAATGAATCTTTCAAGTCATTTGTCAAGTGCACAATACTATTTTTACAAATATTTAAGAAACTCTCATGTTGATGAGAAAGCAAGCTTACTCTGTATGACTTTAGAAGGAAAAACCAGGCTCAATGGCTGATAACATCAAGAGTCATATTTCAGCCTAATGTGGGAAAGAACTTGGTATTCACTCGAGTGGTCAAATGAAGGAAACTAGCTATTTTGTTAGTATGGAAAGCAGACATTATTGTTCAAACAGAGGTTATCGGGGACCATCTGTCATATATTGCTGCCATGGGGAGGGAGCTTTCTGTCCTGAAGCTCCTCAAGTTATGGCTAATTGTGAAATTTTACAATTTGATTACCAACAGATCTGTATCAAGGAGAAAGGGAGAACATCCTTTGTCAAGCATGGCCTTGCATAGATAATTCCACGCTGATTGCGACCTAGCCAATTTTCTCAAACTATAGTTTAGAAACAAAATAATTATCATACCTTGAGGAAAGGAGTTCCTCCTGGGCTCACTCTTCCTTAGAGCCATCTCACTCTCCCCTATCTGAAATCTTAAAGATTGCCAAACTCAAGTGCCCCTTCCTCCTGGCCCACCTCAAATCTCACCTGCTTCAGGAAGCTTCTCCACGCCATCTCAGGCCTTGACACTCCCCACTCTTTAAATTCCCACCACACCCTCTCCTCTGGCAATTAATACATTCCTGGTTGCAAGGCACACACTATAGGAGTAATCTGATTGCAGAAGAGTCAATGACCATACAAAGCAAAGATAAGCAAGAGAAAATTTCAGAAAGGAAAATATGGTCTGGGCTAAATCCTAAAATACTGACTACCAGTTCAGGAGGGGCAGAAATGCAGAGGTCTGATCATCTGATGGAACCCTGGCACCTAGCACAGAGGCTTCTGGAACATCGTAGATGCTCAAAAACATTTATCAGAGGAAGGAAGAAGGAAGGAAAGCAGGGATGGGCAGAGGAAGGGAGAGAGGGAAGGAAGGGAGGAAGCTAAAGTGGGCTAGGCATGTTTGTGTAACTGTCAAAAGACCAGACTCATGACAACAATGTGCATCTGTGTTAAGCAGTGGGTATTAGGACAAATGAACAGTGTAGGCTCAGATTATGAAGAGCCTAGAAAGTCTGGATGAGAACTGGAGGCTGGCTACAAAGACATTTATAACATTCTGAGTAGCCTTAATGCTTTTTATGGCTTTTTTATTAGACTGCAAGTCATGTGAGAGCATAGTCCTCCACTTATTCTTGATATTCTCAGCTTATTTAGCTCCGTGTGTGTGTTAATTGTGTGAAGAATAAATACGCAAATAAATAAACCATTCTCTGCTTCAATCATTCCAGAGACAAATTGATTTTTTGCACCTTGCCGGCATTCTGGTGTTAGCCACAATGTTGGCCTCTCTCTCGTGTACAGGATCCAAGATAATGTGAACATTTCTCCAACTCGGGCACTACAAAGTTAACTTTAATGAACTTTCCCCTCCGGAGGGTATTTATCATTAGGTCAGTTTCACCTCTCCTGTGCTATTCCAAAACCCCAGCTCCCAGGCTACACTGTGGCCAATTTCCAAGACTGAGTCATGTTCTTCGATGTGAAAGGAAATGGAAAGCTTAATAATCAGAGAATTTTTCAATGTCTTTTCAACATTTTTCAATATTTCAACCCAGTCTCTGACAAATCAGTTTATTAACAATGTTTCAGTTCCTTTTTTCCTACTGGAATATTTTTAAATCAATGATAATGTTTCCTTTGGAAGATGTACACACTGAATCTGAGTTTTATAGAAGAGTAGGAAGAGGTAAGGAGAGAGGTTTGATCAACAGGCCTGATCTCAGACATTGTCCCTGCCGCTTACCAATCCTGCAATTTTAGACAAATTGTTTCTTTTTTTCTTTCTTTTTAGATTTTATTTATTTATTTGACAGAGGGAGAGAGATCACAAGTAGCCAGAGAGGCAGGCAGAGAGAGGAAGAAGCAGGCTCCCTGCTGAGCAGGGAGCCCAATGCCGGGCTTGATCCCAGGACTCTGAGATCATGACCTGAGCTAAAGGCAGAGGCTTTAACCCATTGAGCCACCCAGGTGCCCCTGGACAAATTGCTTCTAAGTCTATTTCTTCATCTGTAAAATTATTTTTTAAAGATTTTATTTGTCAGAGACAGAGAGAGAGAGAGAGAGACACAGAGCACAAGCAAGGGAAGCGGCAGGCAGAGGGAGAAGCAGCATCCCTGCTGAGCAAGAATCCTGATGTGGGACTCCATCCCAGGACGCAGGATCATGACCTGAGCCGAGTGCAGATGCTCAACAGACTGAGCCACTCAGGCATCCCTCATCTGTAAAATTATAACAGTGCCTACCCTACATTTCTGTACATTATAGTAACAATATTTTTGTACATTACTTTTGGCTATATATGTACACATATTTAAACCGAATATATTCATAGATTTCAATCAGTAATAACACTGGGTTTTTCTCCCCTAGGGAAATAGACATACCTTCCCCAGGAAAGCCTCTAGCCCTGAACCTTTCTAGTCTTATTCTTCCATTAGAATGTAACTTTCTCTTTTGCTATCCTTTCAGGGTCCAGCATTTGGCTAGGATAATTTTTCAGACTAATGTCTTGAGAGAACACTCCTTTGTGATGGAATATCTCTATTTTTAACTACCAAGTTCTGGATATCTTACCCTTAAGAGTATATTTAATCTTAATATTCTTAAACATTATTAAATTGGTAAATCTAGGCTGGTGGAAAGCTAGTAAGACTTTTGCATTTGAAATTGTTTGGGGGTAGCTTTAAATTCCTTAGAATTTCCTCCGCATAAGTAACTGACTGTATGAGGAGCTAATCATGACCTTGTCTCTGGGGCTAAAGCCAGTAAGATGCTTTCCAGCAGAACAAGCATAAAACCCTACACTTAGGTTCAAAACATCAATTTTTACAAATAGAGGACGGTGCTTATTTTGGCGATACTCATCTGCAAAAGAAGTGACAGTGTTATGGGGCCACAAGCTAGAGGCATTTACGGTGCTAACAAAATTAGGTCAGTCACATTTATACATCTATGAAGCCAATAATGTGATATGATCTAAGCTGACTCTTCTATGATGACAAGACATATTTGGCGTAAGGGTAGAATTTAGGATGCCTTAACTATGTCTTCCATTAAAACAATGGAAGATCTAAATATTGTCCCAAATGTGACCCACCTAATGCAAACAGGGATTTCTAGCCTAGAAAATAGATGGTTAAAGACACAAATAATAAAATAGCTCTTAAAAGAAAGAGGCATATTATCTATGACTCCAAAAGACATAACTAAGTTTACTTGTTAGAAACTGTGGACATGCCCCATTTGCTGTTTGTAAGAAAAACCTTTCTAATAAATAGAGCTATACAAAAATAAAATGACTGATTTCATGAAGAAATGACTTATTTCTACAAGTTCTAGTATTATTTTTGGTACATGATCAAATAAAGAAAGGAAGGAAGGAAAGAGGGAAGGGAGAGAAGAAAAACATTAGTTGTTCTCTTGGCTGACAACTGGAGTTGGTCCTTCTACTCTAAATTGATGAGGAATTCTTATCAAAACCACAGAATCTGCTCTTTATTCCAAGAAGTTTCCTCAATCACCACCTGGACCACCTCTGTTTTAAAGAGACTCCTTCACAATCAAATTCCACTTAGAATTTATCCTATGTCTGAAGAATAGGCCATCACAAAAGTGCTCATTTTCCTAACTGAAAAGTTTGAGATTTCTCATGTATATTATATTTCACATTTTTTCTAATAGTAATGTTAGACATAGTTTCAATTTCTGGTAGCAGTATATGTATATACACATATCACCATCCCATAAAATTTAGCCAAAATAAGATAGAGCCATAAAGCATAAGGATTTTTATTTTTATTTTTTTTTAAAGATTTTATTTATTTATTTGACACAGAGAGAGAGATTACAAGTAGGCAGAGAGGCAGGCAGAGAGACAGGGAGAGGAGGAAGCAGGCTCCCTGCTGAGCAGAGAGCCTGATGTGGGCCTTGATCCCAGGACGCTGAGATCATGACCTGAGCCGAAAGCAGAGGCTTTAACCCACTGAGCCACCCAGGCGCCCAAGCATAAGGATTTTTAATAGAATCATATTTTTAAACTTTAAATTCCCCTTAGTTTCTAATATTTGATATACCTCTATTGAGTAAGATGCTGAATTTTTTTGTGCTTTGGGTTTTTACATGGTATGGTTCCAAGTCTAATCGGAAGCTTCTGTTACATTTAAAAGAATTTTCGTGGTATTATCCTATTTTTAAAAATTTTAACCTACTCAAAACACAAAGTGGCCATTCTATAACAGTCTCTTAATTCAACTTGGAAAGTAATAGGTCTTTTTATCCAATATCCCTTTTTGGTGGGCCTAATTGGTTGATTTCTGTTTCCTTTACCTAGCTATGGATCTAAGAATTACTGGGATCTGGAATCAGGAAATCTATGTTTGAGTCCCAGATCCACTGACTTGTGAAGTATAATTGTTAACATTTTTCCTATGTGTGTTTTGTACACCCTGGAAATCTGAGAAAGACCCTGAACTGCAAAGTCAATTTTATGATACCATACATTGTGGCATCATGGAGGAGCCAATGGCATGAGGGTCGTGCCACTCTGAGCTCTACTTATATTATCCACAGTAAGCTTATTAATGACTATCTGAAGATGTTCACATTCTAATCTCCAGAGCCTGTGAATAGGTTACCTTCCATGAAAGTGGAATTTTGCAGATGTGACTGCACTAAGGATTTTGAGATAGGGAGACGATCCTAGATTTCCCAGGTAGATACAAGGTAATCACCAACGTCTTTATAAGAGGGAGGCAGGAGAATCGAAAGTGTAACGGAGATGACGACAGAAGCAGAGGTCAGAGGGACAGAGGGATATGAGCTAAAAAATGTGGACAGCCTCTGGAAGCTGGAAAAGGCCAAGAACAGATTCTCCCCTAGAGCCTCCAGAAGGAACATGGCCCATCTTGCTATCACCCTGATTTTAGCTCACTGGGCTTAATTTTGGACTTCTGAGCTGCAGAACTATAAGAAAATAAACTTATGTTGTTTTTAAACCACTAAATGTGTGGTAATTTGTGTGGATAGGAAACATACTAGCTTTAGAAAAATGTTGGTATCTCTAAAATAGAATAATTGAGTTAGATGTTCTCAAAGGTCCTTTTCAATTCTGACATCTTACTACAGATACTATCTTACATTTGGGAAAATCCAGGTCTATTTTTTATAGTAATATAGATAGTAATTACATCTATAATTAGTGCCATACTGCTTCTAGAAATGGGCTTATGTCTTTAAGTTGTCTGTTTTGCTTCTAGGTTGTTGTATTTGTATATGGAGGAAAATAATACATACTTATGTTTCTTTCTGGGACGAGGCAAGGATGGAAATAAATGAAATAAATGAGAGAAAACAGAGTTGGCTTCAAGGTCAGACACTGGATCTCTAGAATTGTCTTTCTAGAGAGGAGATCACGTCACACTTCTCTCTCGCTCACCGCATTCATTTCTTAGCACTGCCCTAAACTGGTGGCTTCAAACAATAGCAATTTATTCTCCCACAATTCAGGACAGTAGAAGTCCAAAATTATAGTGCCAGCAATGCCAGTTCCTTTTGGAATCTTGGGAGCAGAATCTGTACCATGCCTCTTTCTAGCCTCCAGGGGTTGCCAATGAGTGGTCTTTGGCATTCCTTGACTTGTTGATGCATCATTCCAGTCTCTGTGCCTCTTCCATCATATGACATTTTCCCCTGGTTTGTTTTCTCTGTGCCTCTGTTTTCCCTTCTTAGAGGACAGCAGTTATTATATTTAAGGCCCACCTTAATCCACTATAATCTCCATACTAGTCAAAATTCTCCAGAGAAATAGAATTAGTAGGTTGTATATAAATATAGATTTTAAGGAATTGGTTGATGTGATTATGGACACTCACATGTTCCAAGATCTGTAGTTGGCAAGCTGCAGATGTAGGAGAACTGTTTGTTATAGTTCTAGCCCAAAGGCCAGCAGGCTACATATCCAGGGAAAGTCAAAGTTTCAGTTCAAGTCTGAGGCAGGGGGTGAAAAAAAGGATGCCAAAGGTAGAAGCTAGTCAGGTAGAAGGAATTCCCCCTATTTAGGGGACAGTGAGCCTTTTTGTTCTATTCAGCCCTTCAATTAGTGGGATGAGGTCCACCCACATTAAGAAGGGCAACCTACTTTACTTGGCCTATTTAAACATTCAATTTATCCAAAAACACCCTCATAGAAACACCCAGAATAATGTTTGTCCAAGTACCTGTGCATCCTATGGTTCAGTCAAGTTGACTCCTAAAAAAAAAAAAAAGCCACTTCATCTTAACTAATTTCATCTACAAATACCCTATTTGCAAAGAAGATGACATGCTAAGGTTCTAGATGGACATGAGTTTTGGAAAGACACTATTCAGCCCACCATACCCTCTCCATGTCCCGATCTGTAGGATGAGGGCCTGGTCCCTGAGCAGAGCTTCCCATCCCTCAATTCAATCAGAATTCATCTAGAAGTTCGAGGCAGGTCCTCCATGCAAGGAAGAAAGGTTGGAAGATGCTGCCATGAACAGCACTGGACAGGTTTCTTTACCACTGGCTCTCATTATGGCTTTCCTTCAGGAAAAGAGTATCATTAGTCTTCAAGAGAAGACACAGTCCTGCCTTTCCATGGCTTATTCACAGGAACCACATCCCTTTGTTTTTCTCGGCATACCTGTGAACACCCCCAAACCCAGAGTTTGCTGGAACCCAGTCTCAAACACTGGACAACAATCTCCAAGGAATATTCAATTTCCAATAACCTGTGGTTTTATCAATCATCATTTCCCTAACTTCTTTTTAAAACTAAATTCCTCTTGGACTACCAGTGTTGGTTAAAGTTAGATTTATTATAATGTTACTTAAATATGAATAAGCATAAAACTACCTATACATCCCTTATGCTTCAGGCTCTTAAAGAACTGTAAAACCCAAACAAATAGACAAAATAAATTTCAAGGAAAATCAATAAAGTCAAAATTAACATTAATTTTACATGATGTTTGCCTGGAACTTTATCAGCACTCACAACGCACATATGATATGTTCTGTTCTGGTGTGCTTCTGTAAATCTATTAGAACATGCCACAGGTGAGCTTATCCTCCCACCACTTTTTTTTCTATGCAAATTCCGGAAATTCTGTATTTACGCAGCTCCCAGTGATGCCATTTACCTTCTTACAATGGGTACACACCACTTACATATTTCTTATATCTCTGTTCTTATTATTGGTAAGCATTAAATAGTTCTTCATATCAATGCAATAAACACAGACACAGTTATAAAAACTGTGGGTATATTACAAAGTAGCCACTGAAAAATCCAGAGTGTCTTTTCTTTAGGTTATCATCATTAGACTAGGATAGAATATATATCTATATATACATATGAATAGGTTTAATATATATACTTTATAAATATATTATAGTAAAGTACATAGTATACTATATATAGTAAACAAATGTAGTATAGTAAACAAATGCAGTAAAACCTGAGATTGTTTGCAGATCTAATTCCTTAGGGTCTAGTTTAAATTGCTAGCTATAGATGCTTGTGGTTCTCTCCCAAAAGCCTCAAACTCCTTCCACAGAGATCTACTTTGCTCTTTGCTTTCACTTTCTTCCTAGGGACCAGGAAGTCAAAACATATGCATGAAGGTGATGCTCAATCCCAGGCACTTGTCTCTAGTCAGGAGATCATGTCCATGAACTTTCAACTTAATGTAGAAATCTGTGTACAACAAAATGTGCTGTATGACTCCTTCAAACTTAAAATTTAACTTTCAGAAAGAAAGGAATGAAGCCTGATGATCTCCCCAACTGACTCTTGGAGGATGCCCTAACCATAAACACATTTCATTAATTCAAACTAACTGGGCTATGAAGAGGCTAGTATGAATTACAGAAGTCCAAATTAAATTTTCTCTTTACTAGCAAGGAACATAACAACTCAAACTAGCATAACAAAGTGTTAAGAGGCAGAGGTCCTTAATAGGCTGCTTTAATGAACAGGTAAAAACAGTTTAAAATTAGCACAATGATTGTTTTCTTGAGAATTGATTCTCTACTATTCTATTAAGCATTTTAATTCTCTGCAATCTTGTTTACCCCAGTAATTTGCTAAGAAAACCCTTTCTTTCATAGCTAGAGTAGAAGCAACATTTAGCTCAGGCCCGTCCAAATGAGCAAGAGTTTCAAATTAGTAGCATCTGATTTAATTAGGTTTTACTAATAACAAGTCAGGAAAATGCATTAACTGGCTTAGCCCACTAGGGGTTCTCTTTGTGTGCTGACGTTAATTGCTGCCATTTACTTCATTGCCTGTTGCTTCCCTCCCCACTGCCTTCTTGTTGACAACAGTGTGGGGGACTTTCTGATAAACCTCACTCAACATCACCAGCATTCTCAGCAGATGGTGTATGAATGGTGATTTAGCTGTCAGTCTGCATGATGAGATTAGAGGGTCACCAAAAGGTCACTCTGGCCAAAATCACTCCTACCTTTTGGTACCTGCAGCAAGTGCTGAAGGAGCTATCAAATAGATATAGCCACCTTGAACATTACTTCTTGAGGATTTTTAAAGATGTTGTGCTCTTTTGATAACATCATAGAGGACTTTTCCTCGCCTCCAGCCATTAGCTACACATTTGATGTACATGAACTTGGTGTGTACTTGTCCTTATTCAAGTCCATAAAGGCATGCTTTGTCTTTTCAGCAAGAATTAACTGAGGACAGAGACTATCTTTCCTCATATTTTTGTCCAACCCTCACCTCCATTTCAATTCCCTGGCACACTTCTGTGCAAACAATGATAAACACTAAAAATCCATTGATGGACAGGCAATAACAATTTACATACTCAACCTTAAACAAGTAAAAATGAATTAATTGTTAATTAGCAGTTTTTGTTACCCAATAGATCGTGAGGTCCTAAGGGAACATGATACAGGACAGGAAAGTTTTGATGGAATGTTAAGTTTTCTGGAATACGAAAGGTGTAAATGAGCATTTGGAGCCAGGAGAAAAGGAGATGTGATTTGGAAAGAAAGAATAACATTCCCCTAATTCCCATTTTTCTTCTGGCTAGAACTACTCAGATGCCATGGCTTCTCAGACCCAGGCAAAAATGTCTGAACAAACTCGACTCTTGTTTTTTGGGTGTTTGTTTTCCCCGCCACCAGTTACTCTCTGAGAATACAAGGAGAAATTTCTTAGTTTAAAAGAAATGTTCATAGTACCCAGGCCTGGGTATGAGGCAAAACACATCAAATAACATCAAATAAAACTCAGGAAGTGATTTCAAAAAAGAGGATGCAGGCACAACATCTGTTTCAACCCTATTGCCAGGGAATGACCAGGCGACTTGATGAGAAATTATTGTCTTGGGGTATACCAGTCATCTCATTCCCCAGCTCAATAATTAAATGTTCATGGAAACACTGTCAACCAGATATAAGTTGTCAACAAGCTCCCCCTGCATTTTTATAGAGGAAAAAAATGGTCTCTTGGTTAGAATTATTTTATCAATTAAGGAATTTTTAAAATAATGAGTCTACTTCTCTGAAAAGTTTGATGACTTGAGACTCACTCTAAATTCTGTTTTGTTCACTGAAATCCCAGAACATTGAGATATAACTGGGAAAATGAGAAAATGTGGACAGATGGAAGTTTCCTTAGAAACAGGGGAGGAATCTTCCCCAAGCTCCTCCCCTCTGCCTGGACATCCATTAGCCAGAAAAGAAGGCAAAACAGGTGAAGCCATTGCCCCCTCAAGAGGACCTGGAACGTGTTGCTGGGAGCCTGGGTCATGTTCGGTGGAAGCCTTGGATCCTTAGCCTCCAAATACTATACAAGTAATTTTAGAAAAGCTATTGAGCCTTGTCACCTCCATTATGGGGTAATTGTTTCTATCCCACAAAAATCTGTATGTTAAAGTTCTAACCTCCAATGTGGTGAAAGGTGGTGTCTTTGCGAATTAAGTTTAGGAGAAGTCATGAGAGTAGAAATCTTATTGTGGAGTTAGTACCCTCAAATGAAGAGGAAAAGGACACCAGAGCCGGTGCGTCTCTCTCTCTCTCTCTCTCTCTCTCTCTCTCTCTCTCTCTCTCTCTCTCTCTCTCCATATATACACACCAAGGAAAATTCATGTGAACACACAGCAAGAAGGCAGCTGTTTTAACTTCTGTTTTCAGGACACTTATTTTCCGATTGCCCACCTACTCTACCATCATGTTCTGTGCTCCTACCAGGTACCAGCTCCTGTGATATGGAGGAGGTGATGTAAAAATGAGAAATAATGTTCCTACTCTCAAGCAGCTTTCAGTCGGCAAAACTGGGTCCTGCAGCTATAATAAACTGAGCTCGCTGAGCTCCCTAATCTGAGAAATCTTTTTTTAAAGGGGGGGAGTGGTTCATGAATAAAAATGATATATAGTATTATCTTGCAGAAAATCAATCTATTGGAAAATGTATATTAGGAGAAGTTATTCCAACCAATCACCAGGAAGGCATTTTCCTCCTGGACATAATAGTAATGATCTTTACTAAACGTAATGTTTATTTTATTCTCCTCTGGTTCTAAAAATACACAGTGGTCCGAAAGCCAAAATCTAATTTGTGATTTTCACAGCTGAATCACATCTATTTCCTCCCCAGTCGGATACTAGTGGGCACTGCCACCATTGCTCAACAGCCACCCCAGCCAAACCGGACAGCTCCCCTGGGGAGGTCCAGGCGGGCTAGCTTCTATTTATAGCAAGCCTAAAAAAGAGCACCTCTGAAGTAGAAGGTATTCAATCAAAAGACAGAAAGTTGGAGTAGAGGACTGTGAAGGCTCTTTCCAATCCCAGATTCCATCATTCTTGGAGACTTTTGGCTCATGAAGTGTAACAGACATCCCAGCTAGGCTGTGAATAGAAGCCAGGTGTTCTCATTTACAGCTTGAGATTTTGTAAAGCAGGCAATGGTGGGTCTGTGTACAGCTCAAGAAATAAAGTAGTATTGTCTTTCAGTTCAGGGGAAAAGTTTGTAAGACAAAGAGATATACAGGGTAGCAAACGATTTCACTCACATCTGCAAAAGTCTCTCTAAGCCTCAACTTATAGGATACAGATTATACACAAAAAATATAGAGGCAGTTATCATGAGAAAGCTAATGATAAACTCTTGAGAGAAGATTGGGTCCTCAGAGAACACCACTCCCCTAGAGAGGGGAAGACAACAACGTCCTCCCCTGATCTCTTTGGGCCTTGGACAGAGACTAAATAAAGTCGTGGGACAGTTTTAAAGTTGACTGGATAATGGCTTCTCTGTGACTAGAATGTTCACTGGAGAAAACTTAAAAAAAAAAAAGGCATAGTGGCATGACAATCTAAGAGCTGATTAAGAGGTATTCTAAATCTTGATGATCCAAAGAATAGGCACAAGTTCAAAGGACATACTTGCAACCATTAAGGATATTTGGGCTCAAAAGAACAAAACCTCTCCAGCTAATCTCTGACCAGGACAAGAACCAAGGAATATACTGCTTATGGTTGTGCTTTTGAACAATTCATAGAGTTTCCTAAGAGAATTCATATTACATGGAGGTTAAGAGCGTGACACTTGACATCGAAACGGAGTTTAAATCCCAGCCTAACCCCCTAGTAGCTGTGTACCTTTCTCTCATTGAGCCTTTCTGAGGCTGTTTTCTCATTTTTATAAGAGATCAATAGATTCTTCAGAGTACTGTTGTAAGACAAAGTGAGATAATATATGCAGAACTAAGAACAAATTTAAGTACTTATTATAAATCCAGATCTGGATGTTATACTAATTTTAAATAATAATAATATAGAAAACAATTTTATTTAATTCAAACCTCTTATATATGAATAAACCATGGTTAAAAGAGGACAACTTGTTCAAGATGACATAACACAGCAAAGGAAAGAATCAATAAAATGAAAAAACAACTTGTAAATGGGAGAAAATATTTGCAAATGTATTTGCAAATATATATCTGATAAGGGATTAATATTGAAAACATACAAAGAACTCATACAATTCAATGGTTAAACACACACGCACACACACACGCACACACACACACACACAAAGCTGGTCTTCAAATGGGCAAAATAGATATTTTTCCAAAGATGACCTACAGATGGCCAAGAGATAGATGAAAAAATGCTCAACCTCACTACTTATATCAAGGAAATGTAAATCAAAATTACAATGAGATATCATATCACACCTTTAGAATGGCTGTTATCAAAAAGACAAGATGTAAGTATTGATGAGGATGTGGAGAAAAGGGCATCCTCATGTACTGTTCATGGGAATGTAAATTGGTAAAGCATTATGGAAAATAGTAAAGAGGTTCCTCAAAAAATTAGAAACAGAATTACCATATAATCCAGCAATTCTACTTCTAAGCTTTTACCCAAAGAATACAAAAACTCTATTATGAAAAGATATATGCACCTCTATGTTTATTGTAACAGTATTTACAATAGTCAAGATACAAAACAACCTAGGTGCCTATCAGTGGATAAATGGATAAAGAAAATATAGTACTTATGTACATATGTATGTATGTATGTGTGTGTGTATATATATATATATATATATGCAAAGAATATATATGCATATATATGTAATGAAATTGTATTCAGCCATAAAAAAAGAATGAAATCTTGCCATATGTGGAATCCAAAAAAACAACAACCCCCCCCCAAAAAGCTATACTCACTGATACAGAGGACAGATTGGTAGTTTCCAGGTGGAGGGAGAATGGTGGTGAGGAGTGAGCAAAATGGGTGGAGGGCATCAAGAGGTACAAACTTTGTTATAAAATAAATAAGTCGTATGTACAACATAGTGACGATAGTTAGTACTGTATTGCATATTTGAAAGTTGTTAAAAGAGTCGATTTTAAAAGTTCTCATAAAAGTGTATAACTATGTAAGGTAAAGGATGTTAACTAGATAAATTGTGATCACTTTTCAGTATATAAATATTGAATTACATTATATACCTGAAACTAATATCACATCAATTATTTGTCAATAAAAAAAAGCAAATTTAAAAAAATGACACAGTTAAGAAGTTTCAGACAGAACTGTAAGTCTTCTAATTTGGGGCCTGTGCTCTTTCTTGGGCACCATCCTCACATATGCATCCTAACATATGGGGTTACTTACACATCTTAAACATCCTTCATTTTCCTCTGGATCTACTCCCATAGCTTGTTCTTTTCCTAAAGGACCAAGTTCCCAAACTGTGCTACCACTCTACAAAATAAAACTCCTGTCAAGAGTAAGTTCTAATTCTCCAAGACTCTATGATCTGACTCTTAGCCTGTTTCATCATTTAACCCCTAAGATCAAACATGTATCTTCTAGCTTAAGCTTTCCCTTATTTCCTACAGATAAACACTGGTCATTCAGTACAACTTTAGATGAGTGTTTTCATATTTATCTATTGATATTATCTTTTCTAGTATTAATAATGAAGGCTTTTAATCCCTAGCCCCATCAAGCTTATGATCATGAAATGATAGAACCATGTGAAGATAGCTCTGCACACTCCATATCACACACTCAGGGCATGTATCAATGGATCAATTAATCTAGGTCCTTGGATGAGTCAATAGAAATCCTTGAGCTAGAATCTAAATAAGAAATTTTATTTTTTTAATTCTTTTTCTTGTGAAATTTTTTGTTAAGATTTTGTTTATTTATTTATTTATTTAATTTGACAGAGACTGTACAAGTAGGGAGAGTGGCAGGCAGATGGAGAGGGAGAAGCAGGCTCCCTGCTGAGCAGAGACACACCCCCCCCCACCAATGCAGGGCCCAATGCTAGGACCCTGGGATCATGACCTGAGCTGAAGGTAGACGGTTAATCTACTGAGCCACCAGGTGCCCTGTAAATTTGTTTTTATTAAGATATGAAATGGGTTGGGAAACGTCACAAGGGTTTTGTCCCACCAGGTAAATGCCCAAAGAATAGGACATTTTAAATGGGAGGGAAGCCTGGGGAAATTGGGTGCCTGTCTCTTCTATCTTTATGGGACCAGATGATGGAAGTGTCAAGAACTCTATGCTCTGAGCCAAGCTGAGCAGCTGGGCAGGCAGAGGAAGAACGGTTCCACTTTCAGAGGGGGGAAAGTTTCAACATCCTAAGAATTTTTAATTTTAAGAATTTTAAGAATAGTTTAATACCTTGGAAACTAGGAGTTCTTTGCCCCCAGTTGTTTGCCAACCTGTTATCCCGTGGAAATCCTATAACTATACTGACTCTATGTAACAAGGACCATCCCCTTTACATCAAGTTTCAAGATAAGGAAACGTCTTGGGTCTCAAACAGGAAAGAAAATTAAGCCATTTGAATTCTGAATTATTTACACACACTATAAAGATGAACTTGACATCCAAACCACTCAAAGATAAAAATACTTTTTTTCAGCATACCTTGGTTTGTAAATTAATGAAGTCTTGCTCATTGTCCTCATTAATACCAAGCTGTACAGAGATTAGTATCTGGTTCAGTGACCCTAAAGATTAGATTCATACCATTCATTTCATCTCTTCCTGAATCAGACATATTTGAGCCTATGCTTACAATGATCAATTCCAAGGAATCACACTTCATTTCTATGTGAATGTCTCCTAAGCTGCATCTGCAGCCTTGGGTTCTCTTGAGTGCCAATGTCCTATTTCCACCTGTGCATTAAGCCTTTATCCTCGATGTTGTCACCTAAAACCACTATATATTTAATATTAAACTTTATTTTATTTTCCAGATGACTTCATATCTTACAGTAGGCACTATACAAATACTCAGTGGCTAAATCCATAAAATTCTTCCTCTTGAACTTGGTATTAACATTTATCGCTTCATCATTCCCCAAGTTCACAAGCATCATGCAAGTCATTTTCTTTGACTCTGCCCTTTCCACGAACCCTCAAATCCAATCAGTCACCAGTTTGTCAAATATTTCTTTGAGACACATCTACTTTTGTCAACACCCATTCAGGGATCTTATTATTTTATGCCTCTTTATTGAACTCCTTACTCTCAGTTTTCACCCCACATTTTCTTTAATCAATCTTTTTCATCTATATTTGCCAACCATGGTTTTGACAGCAGACTTCCCATTTCCCTAATACTTAAATGTACTTACACGTAGTGCTTCAGAGAGACAGAGTGGGAATTCCACCAAGTAGAAAGGTGGAAAATCTCTTCTTCCACAGAGATGATTTTTTTCTCTTCTATTCTACATGTTGCAATCTACATGAATTTGCTTTAAGATTTTATCTACCAGCAAAACCAAGTTAGGAATCAATGGCCTATGTGTTAAAGAAAACGTTCCTGAGTCTGGCATTTAAGACTCTCCCAGTCTAGCCCCACATTAACTATTTGATTATAACTTATTTTATTTCTCTTTAAGTTGAGTTTTCTCTTGAATTCTTTCATTAGATCTTAGGTCCTCCCACCTTGTTCTCTCATGTCTCTTACCTAAGTGTTGTCCATCTGTGGTAGTCATCAGTAGTACTACCTATTACCTAGTAGAAGTAGTACTACTACTACTACCTACTTCTCTACTCCTCCAATGCAAGACAGAATTGCTTTTCTGAGGATCATGTGAGGATCTGGCCACTAACATTTAAGTTCCTTGTGTCAGTTAATGTTAGAACAGAGCATTTATTGCCTGTTTTGTTTTGTTTTGTTGTTTTGTTTTTTGGTTTTTTTTTTAAGATTTTATTTATTTATTTGACAGAGGGAGAGAGATCACAAGTAGGCTGAGAGGCAGACAGAGAGAGAGGGGGAAGCAGGCTCCCCACTGAGCAGCGAGCCCAAGACGGGGCTCGATCCCAGGACCCTGAGACCATGACCTGAGCCGAAGGCAGAGGCTTTAATCCACTGAGCCACCCAGGGGCCCCTAATTGCCTGTTTTGGACCTTCTGAAAGTCTGCCTTGCTCTTGGTGCTGCCACTAGTTATACTCCAGGTACTGATTGTACCGGCAGCCTGGGTCTAAGAGTGAGGAAGAGATTAAGCAGATCTTCCAGCAATGCAGAGTAAGTGAGAACTAAACATTGCCTTAAGCCACTAAGATTTTGAGATTGTGTTGTGTTGCTATGATCTTTCTTAAGCAGTACACTATCCTACTTCAAGTTTGGACTAAAATAAAATCCTTTACGAGGTAATTTTTTTTAACTAAACCATTTTATTATGTACTCTGGACCCTCTACTTCCGCCAAGAAAAAGGCTTCTCAATAAATGATATCAGTGGCATATTAAGTAGCCACTCCGCAGGAACTACAAAAACATGGATAATTATTTGTACTCATTTGGCATGTAAATTGATAGGCTGCCCCACATTGTAAGCTATCAGTGCATGTGCATAGCTATCTCCCACATTCACTATAAACTCTTTGATTTGAATACACCCTAACATGTGTCAGGGTGGAAAGAGTTTTGCTCTCTGTGCTTCTCCCCCAGTCCCATCCAATACCAGTATATTTATCCAGATGGAATTTGGTTAAATTAATATCAATAAAGTTGCTGAAGAGAAAGGTACTCTCATAAAACTACAAGTAAAGAAAGTGTGCAGCCTAAGAATAAAGTATGTGTGGGTGTGAGAAGCCAAAGAGCCTCAGAGACTATTTATTCGTTCACCACTGGCCACCTCATCCTCCCCTGTCTGTAACCTCCTTGAAACAAACTGAGTGCATTTTAAGGTCCACTAAAATATGGAGGAGAGCATGGTGACCCCACTTTGCCATATCTCACATACCCACTGTCTGTGAAGTCTAGGGTTGTGTCAACTTCCTTCTGTTATACAGCTCCTAAGGTTTCAGCCCAAGGGTGCTTAGCAAGCATTTATTTCTGGATTACTGGAGTTTTTTCAACTCCCCACACATATCAAGTTGAAAGAGAAAATTGGTCACTGCCCAGAATTACTAGAAAGAGTTGATAATAGTTGATACTTACTTTGTACTTTCAGTGTGCCTGGCATTGCTATAAGCATTTTGCATGTGTTAATTTAGTACAGCATGGTGGTGGGTCAGACTGTCAGAACAGGAGTCCTTGCTTTTTAATTACTAACTGTGTGACCTTGGGAAGACAACCTCTCTGTGTCTCAGTGGTTACATATATGAGGTGACGATCATAATCATACCTACCTCACAAGATTGCTGTGGGACTTAAAGCAAGGAGTACATGCCTAGATCTTAAAGCACTACCCAGGACATAGCATAAGCTCTGCACATGCAGGCTATTTTCACTGCAGGGAGCCAGTCAGAATGTATACCTAGGACCTAAAAAATGTTGCAGATGGAAGTCACAAAAGCCAACATCAAACACTGCAGCTCTTAATATGTCAAGAGGTCTATCAGGAATTGGCTATTAGCTCCCATTGAGATGAGGAAACTGGTTCCTGACAGATTCCTGCTGCCTGGCTGTTATGCTGCTCCCATTTTGCATTAAAGTTGTGTTTCCCCCACACACACACACTCAAGAGATAATATATTTTACATGTCAAAGTCTTTCATCTAGGACATTGTAGAATAAGATGACAACTCTCCTAGGATTGTTCCCCACTGGCAGGCTAGGCCATCCCCAGGTAGAGCTCTATAGGAATGTCCTGGCACTGTTAAACAGGACAAGAACTAATATAATTCTCTAGAGAAGGAGAGATGATGGGAGTCTGAATTGCAATAATTGTTTCTAGAGCATAAGCCCTTGTGGGATGGAAAAGACAGACTGTGGGGCAGGTCTGGGCTCTGGCATCCTGCTAGGATATACTCCCTTGTTCCTGTGTCATCCAGCTCTGTGGCCACAGTTTGTCAGCGTTTCACTTCTCAGAACATCCATAGGAGGCAAACCAGAAGAGATCAGTCCAACTTGGACAGGTGGGTTGCAGACTTTGTTCATAAAAATGTGATCATGGTAACCTACCAAATGCTGGCCTGGGGAGGGAGAGAAGGAAGGAAAGCCATCCTCCCTCCTTCTGAAAGACCCAGCTTGGAAGATTGCTTCTCCTTCTTCATCACTGCCAGGAAGGTGTGTGAGGGGTTCCCTGAATGCTGCATGGTAGACTTACTAGCCAATTTGGGGAGTTTGCAGTAAAAAAGCACAAGATATTTTTGCAGTGCTTCAACATAATATTTATATTGTCAGTTTAACCATATTCTCTTTGTGACAAAAATCTAGAATACATAAAAAATAAAAAATATTTGTAATCCTGACTTATAACCTCATTTTTTCAATTGACATTCCATGTTAATTTTCCCAAAATATTTTTCTATGTAATATCTTATCTAAGATTATAACATTATTTACTTAACCTTTGCTCCCCATGCTTGATTAGATTGCTTCAAATTTCTTAAAATTGTAAATGGCAGAGGAATATACTTGAACATAAATCTTTATTGTAATTTCCACCTATTTGCTTAACATAGATTTCTAGCAGAAAATTTTGAGTCAAACAGTATGAGTATTTTAAAGAAATATATATATGTATGTATACATATATATATTTCCATATTTTCATAATCCCTTTTCAGGCAGGAATTTTATATTTCTACAACTGTGTAAAAGAGGCTAGCTCTTCCTAGCTTCCTAGCCTTAGTAAAAGGTAGGCAGGCAGAGATATTTGTGACTTAAAATAGGTTTTTAAAATCTTAAGCTAAATTTAAAAGTAGTTGAAGATTCATCCACATGGAACAATATCACTCATGACAAAATGCCATAAAGCTTTATGATACTGGAATTGAGGGGGATAGAAAAATCAATAAATCTAAGAATAGTCAGGGAAGACTTCAAGAAGCAGCTAGTCTTAAGCTGAACCTAAAATATTTGTTCAGATAGATAGAAAAAAATATATGCATACCTGGGGAGGAGTTAAACTTAGACAAAGAAGCCAAAACAAGCAAGAAATATTGGCGGTGGGGCAGGGGAGTGTTGTCCTTACAAACATTTATTTCCACAACTGTTCATTCAAGTAATATTTACTTGATGCATATTAGGTACCTGGCAGTGTGCTACATGTTTAAACTACAACATGAATAGAACACAGCTTTGGTCTCTGAGTGGAATCGCCTATCTGTCCTCCCTGGCTTCAGGTTCAATCCATCCCAGCCTATCACTAACACTACCATCAAAGTATCCTCCAAACTAAAAACCTATTTATATCATACCCTGTTTTTAATAGCCAGGTCATTTCTAGAGGGTTGGAAAACTTCAGTGGCTTAGCCACTGAGAATAAAATCCAAAGAACTTAGTGGAGTTTTCATGGCTTTTCTCCATCTGGAGTTTTCCTACTTCCACTCCTAACATCTAGCCTCTCTTCCTCTCTTTCCAGAAATAAGCTTCTTTCAGTTCGGTGAACTGGTCAGATACAAACTCTTTACACAACGTCTAGACTCCTGGGATCCACGCATACTGTTCCTCATCTGAAACATCTCCCCCTCTACCACACACTCTTCCTCTAAAACCTTCCACTTAGCTAATTTCTGTTCACCTTTTAGCTGTCAACTTCAGGAAGGCTTACCTTGGTCTTGAGTATGGGTTAAGTTTCCCTGCTACATATCCACTTCCCTTGGTATAACTCTCATCACATTTTATTGGCATAACTTCTTTTCTCATGGCTTCCTCAAGACTATGGGCTCTGTAAATATCCAAGTTTTGTCCTTCACATTCACCTCTAAGTTCTTACACATAGTAGTTCCTCAGTAAATATTTGTTGGAATATTTTGAAGTGAACCTAGTTGCAGGGGACTGGGTTGCTGCTATCATTCAGCCTGAAGACTTAGAATACTGAATCATGGAGTCAAGGAGAACCAGCACAAACTCTAAAAAGAAGAGAAGAGAACTCAGGCTCAGGTGACTGAACAGTGGCATGTCAATATAATAATAATCTACAAGATTTGAGCTGTTCAGTTATCCTACAATAAGTTCCTACTGTGTTATCACAGACTAGGAATCAGGAGACAAGATCTAAACTGCAAGGCTCAGGCACCTAGGTGGCTCAGTGGGTTAAAGCCACTGCCTTCGGCTCAGGTCATGATCCCAGGGTCCTGGGATCAAGTCCTGCATCGGGCTCCCTGCTCTCTCTCTGTCTGCCTCTCTGCCTACTTGTAATCTCTCTCTGTGTCAAATAAATAAATAAAATCTAAAAAAATAAAATAAACTGCAAGGCTCTGAAGTCAGGCAAATGGAAATTATTGCTTATCTCCACCACTTTCCAGGGGAGCTTGGGCAAATTTCGTAGCCTCTCTGCACCTGAATTCCCTCTTTCGTAATGGAGAAGCTAATGCTTCTTTCCAAAGGCCATGAGACCCAACGTACAGAAAACTGAATACAACTCCCAAACTCTCACATTCACTAAATATTCATTTCTTCCCTCCCCTTCTCAGCTTTTCCTCTTACTCCCTGAAGAAACTTGGACAAATCCCTTCTTCCAAAGTTTTCATGCTCTCTGCTCTAAAACTAAGTGATTAGAAGTAAGCGGTATTTCCCCAAACTGGTCAAACTCAAGCATCATCAAGAGAGCTTTGCCTGAAAAATTCCAAGAGTAGACCTAGAAGTCAGTTTCTCTCTTTATAAAGTTCCCCAGGTGATCTTGCAACAGCCAGCCCAGCCCAGAACTGCAGTCCAGGATCATGGAAACATTAGCCTTTTCCAGCTTAAACAGGCAATATTTTCATTTTTCTTTCTACTTCTCACATAGAAAATGTTTATGCAATAAATCAGAATATGACTCACCTGGCTGGCATTTTTTGCCCCACCAGACCAAAACTATGCCATAATTGGCAAGGAAGATCAGCTCTATGTGTGTGCATGTCTGCTTGCATGCACGTTTGCATGTTGGGGGCAGAGGAAGGAGAAGTATACAAAGTTTTTACCTGCCTCAAACACTTTCTTTGTTGACTGGCATGAGCTAGACCTCCCGACAATGGAGCTCCAGTAGGATGGAGCAGTAACTGCCTACAGAAGGCTGTTCTTAAGTTGGAGACAAAGTAAAGGAACCTTTAGCCTTCTGCTATTATTATGTTAATATTACACTGGCAGATTGAACAATGGTCCTTGCCCTGTTAAGTCAACACCAGAAGATATGGTCATTATGGACTCTCAGAACGAAGAAGGGTTAATAAAGACAAAATCAAGACCAGTTCAGAGGTTGTTAATTTAACAGAACATGAATAGAACCAAAGCCCACGAAGAAAAAAAGGAAGCTGGGTGTCCACCAGATAAAACAACAAAAACACAAAAACTGAATGAGGCAGGCAAGTGTTTCAAAGCCTGTGGAAAAACCTGAACTCTAAGCCAGCTGAGTTATATGGCAAATTCCATAAACATTTCATAAATTCAGATGTTATGATAAATTGATGAAAATCTATTTAGACATAGTCCATCCCCTTGAAGAACCTTCAACCTATAAAGAAACCTGACAAGATTGGTAATCAAGGACACATTCTGTGCTACTTGCATTACACATGACATCTTATCTTCTTAACAGCCCTGCATTGTGGATATCATCAGACATGTTCAATGACTTACCCAATATTCAGAGGTAATATCAAGAAAGCTGGACTACCTCTTTACTAATAGATGGACTGTTCAGAAACATCATGTGTTATACAGAAGATATGTCTAAGTATTTCTTTCTAGTGAATAATCATAGTCAAACACTCATCAAAGGGCTATTTCATTAAGAATCATTAAGCCTGATGAGTTTCTCTGTGACAACCCAGAAACTTAATGGTAACTGGAGTTTTAAGGTCAAAGATTCTGATTCTTGAAATGCCATTACCATTTGGGTGTTAACCCTAGAAATAGTCCCTGCCAGCCACGTGAATCTGTTCTTCCCTCTTCACTGAGCCAGAATAAGCAAAGAACTTTCCCCTTATTTACACCCACACGTTGGGTAAAATGACAGTCCAAACTCCAAAGAGTCATATGAAATGCTAGCCGGGCATTGGTGGGCAAAGGCTCATGCCAAAAGTGCTGGAGCACTGGAGACAAAATTCACCCAGTGGCTCCAAGAACAAAAATCCACATATTTTCTTTCTTCCTTTACCAACAAAAAAAACTATCCCAAAATAAACAATCTAGACTAATAATTGGACAACCAAGTATTCACTACTCCCCCAAACCCTTTTTAAAAGTCTCACTGCTAGAGCTGGAAAGAAATAGAAATAATCTTTGTGTCTGATTGAAAACAGGTTTCCTGATTCTCTTGGGCTTCCACGTTTAACAGCTCATTCCACAAAAACAATCTCCCTTCTCTCTGCTTGGCCTAGAAAGTTTCTGACTTTATTGGTGCATTTTAACACACAGACTGTCCCCATCCAATGTGACCTGTCATCATTGAACTTTGAATATACAAATCCCAACCATCCCCTCCCCCAAATTAGCAGAACACATCTCTCTGTTTTGACTCACATTAGATGGTTGCTACTGAACTTGAAAAGGTTGCGTCTCACTTCCTGGCATCGTTGGACAGGTTGCAAATCATAACCACGCTAATTAGCACATAGATTTCTAGATTTTAAGTATGTCAGGGAAAGGGAGATGTAAGGTAGAGAAAGAAGGGAGAGGAAAGGGTCACTCAGGGGGGGAAAAATGGAAGGGAGGGAGCATGGGCAAAAGGAATTTGAGTGACATTGTTTTATTCTCCAAAGCAGATACCCCAGGGAGGATTAGCTTCAGGGAAAATCCTTCACTATTATCCTTACTTATTTGTTACACAGAAATAAATATTCTCATTCTTTCTTGTTAGATCCTCTTTTCCTCTTCTTCTGGATCATGGAAACACAACAGGTTTGGGTAGGTACTGAACTAAATTATCTCTGGCCTTGTTATCAACTGCGGTCAAGTCAATTGCAATCCTATCTATTACATAAATGAACTAAAATAAGTAGGTCTTTGTTTGGAAAGTTTTGGAGCTAAGTTTTACACTTGTAGCAAAAAATAGAACACCACATATTTTTTAAGTACACATAGGTATATGCACACACATGTAATGGGTATACACACACACACACATATAGATGTATGTACACATAAGTGTAGATAGAGAGAGATATGAAATGCTTCCAGTCCCCCAACAAATAAAAAGGGGCTTTGTTAGAAGAAAAATAATTCCCCACAGCAGTCCTTGAAAGTGAAGACTTACTTCCTTGTGCCATCTAACTCCTTCCTCTCTAAAGCCCCAGGCTAATGCATTTCTCTAATTCAGAATATGCATGAATGTATCAGGAAAAGCAGACTGTATGTCTTGTTTTCAAACTTTGTCTCTTTGCTTTCTCTGTCCTCCTCCACGTCCCCCCTCCTCCAGCCCTTCAAATAGCTCTGTCCTAAATGAACCTTCCAGGCTGGTCTGATGTTAAAAGGGAAATGTTTATCTTGGAGTGTAGAGATAATTGACAATTAGAAAAGAGGACGCTTTTAGCTCTTGGTCAGGGCACTGCACTCCTGGACAAAGTGCTCTTTTCTTTGAGGAGGGTGGAGTGCTGAGTGACTCAGGCAGCGATCTGTGCCTGTTTACACTTAGGGCCTACCAGAGTCAAGGACTGGAGTTTTCTGGGACAGATTTCCCTACCAACAGGTTTCAAATAATATCAATAACTCCTAAAGGGCAAGATCAAATGGTTCTAACTCCTGCTGGTGAGGATTTCTAACTTTTCCTCCTGTGTGCTGGTTTATGGGAATTGACTTGCAGAGCTGGACACACACGTGACCCCAGTTTTTGTGGTCACCACCCACCAGAAGAACGTGCTAGAGAACCAGGTTTCTCCCTGATTCTAATCTGAAGAGTTAGAAAATTGATGGCATTTAAAAAAATTATTACACTGTTATCTCAAAGGTGGTTTGTCCCATTATAAATACATTTTTATTTGATATGATTTTTAAACTATTTTCTTTTCAAAATCCACAGCCATTACTCTCTCCAACAAGTCTACTGTTCTAATGTGTTTAATATGCTTGTTCTTTAGTTTGAACGTGTTCTTAAAATAAGCTAGATTTTTATAAATACATGTATTTTAAATTTTCTATAAATGTTTTTAAATTACATATCTCTGCTTTTCTCTCACTGTATTTTTAAGGTCCATTTATGACATTTTGTGTACATGTAATTTAGTGCTTCTACCTACCAGTTCTTATGTCTCAAATGCTTTATGTTGCCCAAGTCCAGAAATGACTGAGTCTACCTTTCAAAAGAAAACTAAAGAATGGTGATTTGCTGTATCATGTATTAAGACATACTACAAAGCCATAATAATAATAATAAAGCGCATTTAGGGGTCAAGAACAGAAAAATAGATCAATAGAAAGCCAAGAGACAAATGTCTACATACATACAGATGTGTAATATAAGGAGTGCACCATGAACAATGAGATAAGGGGAGATTGTTGAATAGGTGATGGTGGGAAAACTTGCTCACTATATATGTAGAAATAACTAGGTATTTAACACCATACGCAGGATGGACTATAGATGAATTGAAGTCCTCCTGGTGAAAGGTTGAAACTATAGAAGTTCTAATATGGAAGTATGAGTAACTTTGTAACTTAGGAAAACCCTTTTAAAAGAAAACCTCAAAAATGGAAATGGAAGAGAAAAAATGTGATTTATAAATAATTAAAAACTTCTGTTCAATGAAAACCACAAGTGACAAAGCAAATTTTGAATTTACCAATTGGGTAGTAAGAAACTATTATTGCTTCTTTTCACTTGACCTACTCCAAAGTCCAAAGAATACTCATTTACCCATTCTATTCAAAATTAATGAACATATCAGTCTTCATTCTCTCCAAGCTCTGCATGGTTTTAAAGATAGTGACTGAAACACATTATCTTTTCAATCTAACCCAACTAGTAGCCCCAAAAGAGAAAAGGGAGTCTTGGAGAGGTCCCTGATGTATTAAGCAAAAACTGTGTGCATGGAGATATTTTAGTTGTTTCAAAGCATCAGAACACATAAAACTCAGTTCTTCCCCTACTGTCTCAAGCCTGATACTAAGCATGCATGGAATTCCTTAGATAGTTCCTCTGAAAGAATTCTGAGCTTGCAAAACTAACAGAGGTTGAGAGTGTGTTGGCAGGGCAGAAATGGCTGAATTTAAGACCGGTTTTGTCCTCACTTTCAAAACAAGGATGCAGGAAAAAGTGACTATTTGCTATTTAAGGTAGCAAATTCTTTTGAAGCTTCCTTAGCAGCACTTGTAAAATAAGAATGCATTCAATTATAGGCATTGAAAGTTAGAAGGAACCGTGAGAGATCAACAAATGCAGACATCCTCCATTGACTGCAACAAGGGGACTGTGATGAAGAGTGCTCAAATGGCTAGTTAACTGAGCTAGGACCAGGACTCACAGTTGACTCGTTGACCTGTTCCATGATTCTCTGGCTATATTGTTGGGGGGGATTCAAAGTTCCACAGTGACCTCACACTGTTGCTGTCAGATATTTTAAATTCTTAAGGGAAACAGCGATTGTTGACATCTGTCAGAAACTACACAAACTACTAGGCTTGGGCAATTCACAGTTTCATGTGTTTTACTCTTCTTGATGGCACTGTCTCTTAACAAACCTGGATTTTCATCTGTTCCTGTGATTAAAACAAGTACCACACAAGTTTCCTGTGAAGCAGGAAATAAAGGTGACAGCATCTGATTCCAAGGTTTGAGAATTTTGCAAAGCCCAGCAAACATAAATATGCCATCAGCAAGTGATTATAGTTATTTAAGAATGAAATTAAAATATTATTTTCTTCATATATATATTTATACATATATACACACACACACATATATATATATATGTAGAGAGAGAAAGAGAAAAAGAAGTTTCTCAAATGGCTATTAAAATGTTAGGATATAAATTGTATTAAATTGCTTGGACCTAACTACTTAATAAACAGAACCTTTAGCTATTTCCTTTGGAAAGGAACATGGTGTTGGGCTGGGGTGGAGGGGGAGGTGCGGGGAATTGCTGAGACAGAGTGTTTTGCTTTATTCTTTCGTCTATCAGAAGGGTAACCTACTCTCTAGTTGCAATGGTGCCTCTTCAGAGTCCTTTGAGACTTGGGATGGGGAACCCTGAGGAGTCCCATCTGAAATTCAACAAAGCAAGTTCTTATTTACCTGTTTAACACTTTGCACATATCCATAGCCTTTTATTTAGAGAAAAGTTTGAGGAGCTGTGGACAAACAATAGAATCCACAGGTATGGTAGGCAGCCTATTGGGATTAGGAGATAAAGAAATTTCGCTTATTAAAATCTCAGATTAAAGCATGATAAATTTTCTCCTGATCAAGAAGAGAGTGCTAAAAATATAACACCAAGGATTACCAGAGGGATCATTAAAAATAACCCACCGTAGCTCCAATGGAAACCTTCCCACGCCTAGCCTCAACTTCTAATTTAGTCCAAGTTTAAAAGTATCTTTTGTTTTAGGGGCCCCTGGGTAGCTCAGTTGGTTGAGCCTCCGACTCTTGGTTTCAGCTCAGGTCATGATCTCATGGATTGTGAGATGGAGCATTCGGTTGGCCTCCATGCTCAGCACAGACTGAAGCTTGAAGATTCTCTTCCTTCTACCCCTTCCCCCAGTTGAGCACACGCATGCTCTCTCTATCTAAATAAATCTTTTTTTAACTTATCTTTAGTTTTATCCTAAATATAAATGAGTTAGATTCAAATTCACTAGCCCTTACTGACTCACAGTTTGATGTGTTATTCATTTCTGTTGCTGGCATTAACTTGTTCGAAGTCACCTAGAGCTGAAACTTAGAATTTTTTTTGTCTCCTCCGTCTTACTCCCCATCATTAATTCAGGCTCCAAATCCTCTACATTTTATTTAAGCAGTCTCTCTCTCATCCACCCCGCTTCTTTTCATGGTGAGACAGTTAGCTGAAGTAAGGATGTAGTGCTAATTTAACCAAATAAAATGATGGCTTTTCTGAAGGGCATGTGGATAGTTATAGCAGTGGAATAAAGGAAGAGGCTACGGGTGTCATCCCTAGCAAGTGATATTTGGGGCAGCAAAAGAGAAGGTCAAGAAGAGAACTCAGGAGAATACATGTCACAGCATGAGAAATAGTGACCCCATCAGGAGAGACAGAATACCAGTCACCTAGGAAAAAAACTGTCATAGTTCAGGATCATAGAAACCAAAGGAAGGAAAGGATTGACTATTAAGTTTCAAACTGTATTCATATACCACGGTGGTCAAGGAGAAAAGGGAAATACAGAGAGATAGAATTTCTGGTCTAAAACAAGTTGTCATTACATTGAGGATAGAACATAGTCACAGAACAATTTAAGAGTAATGAGGGAGCAATATCATCTTAAAGGCAAAATATCTATTCACTGGGGTCAACAACACAGATGAACACAAATGTACAATTTAAGGTTTCTGTTACTTCTACGTTCTTTTAAAGCCTATTACTTAACTCCTTTGAAGCTATTTATAGGTGTTTAAGATATGTATTTTGATGACGATGAGGTCTATGGAAGTTTACCATACATTCACACAATGGAGTTATAAGAAGGCTTATGGAGTTCCTGGAATGTGAACACTCACCAGTTCTCCAAAGATTTTTGTCATCCATACATTGCAAACTGATAAGCTATTTCTAGGCCACAGGCATTGTTCTTTCACTTGACATTGTGTTTTGTTTTGTTGTTGTTTTTATATTTTGATCCTTCTACCAATGATCAAAAATAAAGAGCTTTTACATTAAATTTTTTAATTCTAACTTCTTTAAACAATCAGAAGGTGCCTCTAATGTAGACCAGCATAACAACTTGGTAGCAACCAGCTACAGATGAATCAGAGTTGCCCCTGCTGAAGGCAGTCTGATCTGGTCTGATTACTCATTGGCACCCCTGACCTGGTTCTTATAGGTAGTCTGGTTTGCAAGACTACCACAGGGCAAGCTTCACCTTTTACAGATGAGGGACATCTTGGGATCCAGGGTAACAAAAGAAACAAACAAAACCCATGGCTTACTAGAGGCAGAAATTGCCCCAACCTAGGATCTCCCCACCCTTACTTTGGGATTTATGGAACTATGACATTGTACAACGTGGCACACTAGATATAATTCCATTCCCGAATCTATTGCTTATCTTTGGGTGGGTGACCTTTGACAAGTCTGCTCAATTTCCCTCATCTATACAATGATAGTAATGACATGTGCCCTTCTTCATTGTACTTACAATAGAATAAAATATTTTTAAATGTTCTCTAAAAATAAGAAAAACAGTGATTTTTAGAACATTAGAATGAGCCAAAAGTTGTAGGTTCTAGGGCTAGTTCCTCCACAAGCTAGTTGTATGACCTTTTATAAGTTTCTTAAACTCTCCGGATTCAAATGCAAATATTTTATTTTCCATGATCTTTGCAAGATTAATCTCATTCATCATTTTTTAAAATGTTTCTCTTGAACTAAAACCTTTATTACTTGGGCCAAACCCAAATGTGAATTAAACTAATAGAGAATAAAAATGGACTATTGAGCTGGGTCTACTTTATGGGCATGTCAGAAGCACACAGAGATGTTGATAAGGTACCGTCATTTGAAACCTCAGCATCTCCCACTTTGGCACAAAGCAGACCTCATCAAGAGTAGAGATCCAGAGCAGAGGTCAGAGAAGAAAAATAGAGATAGAAATGACTGGAGAAGTGCTTCCAGGGTGCTGAGTCAGCCAGAACAGAGCCTCCAGCTGAGCTCAATGGATCTTTTCTCAGTTACCTGGAGTGTTGGCTGGAGCCTGCTTGGCAGTGCCTGCTGGGAAGACAATTTTTAGTCCATCGATTCATTTCAGCTGGGCAGTTTGCCCTGGTACTTAGGCACTCAGACAAAAATGCCCTTAATCACTGGCACACTCTGGGATGCAGAAAGGGCCAGCGGCTCAGTCAGCACCCTAGGTCTGCCTGAAAGAGTAGGATGGTCTAGAAAGCTCAGAGTGTCAGTCACTGAGAATTCACAAGAACTAAGCTTTGACTTTTCAGGCCAAAACCTTAAATAATCCCTAATTTTAGGGTCAGGAACACTCTACCTTAAGAGCACTGAATTTTTCTTTTATCCTTGGTCAAACCAAGAGCAGCTGGGGAGTGGCTTTTCAGGGCCTTGCTCACACTGTACCATCTCTTCATCTCTGTGACCTCTGCTGGGCTGACTACTACTTACCCCAGGGTATGCCTCCTCTAGGAAGCTTTTCCTGGTCTCCTCCTCTCTATTGGGATCCAGCCCCTACCCTCGCCCTCTTCAAAATTTGGCTCACTTTCCATCATTATATCACCTTCACAGCATATTGTAACTGCTTCTTTTCTTATTTACCCCCTTGATAAGACACTTTGAGACAGGGATTCTATTTGATTATCCATCTGTACTGTCTAGCATATGAAATATCATTAAATCCTTCAATGCTTATGGAGGGAAGTAGGTATAGGTGACTATTATGATGAAAGTAAGCCATGCTTGGACTGAGGCAACAAAATGGTATAACCAAGCTGGTGACCAAAGACCACAGTAGCAGTACTAATAGCAGGATCCAGTGTCTGCAGGATCAATACAGGTGGAGGAAAAACTAGTCTTAGAACAGAGAATTAAAAGGCCTTTGGTGTTACTTTTAACCCCATCACACAGTAACTGCCTAGTGCAGAGCCAGAAAACATGTGCTAGGCTTCATCCTCACCTTAAAGTCTTCGGAGGACAAGGCGAGATCATTAGTGTACAGGTATTTTGAAAGTTTAAACTGTCCTATGAGTGCAAAACTTAAACTGTCCTCTATCCCCACTGTGAATGAATTAGAATTATTTCCTCTTATCAGTATGTGATTCCTGAAGACCTATGATAGAATAAGGGGAAAAAAAGAAATTATCTGCTCCTTGTTTATGAACATGCTTTTATAAGATTTCTTCATGAGCTAAAACTCCTGAAACCCAAGATTGTATCACATTTTCATAATCATTAGGATGCCTTAAGCAGATAGGACATCCTAGAGTTCTCAAAACATAATCATGTTGGATTTTTATGAGAACTTCAGAAAGCCCAATCAGATAGGATAGTCCCAATTTACAGATGGCTAATCTGAGATTCACTGAGTTTAAGTGACTTGCTCAAGATTGTATACTTGGTAAATATCTAGAATAGTGCTAAGCACAAGTTAAAAATATTTATAGAAATATAGTGCTGGAAAGGTCTAAAAAGTAAACAGTTCCATCTTCCTACATACTTAAGGAAACCTTTCTGACAGAGGGTACATGTAACAGCTAGCAATCACTTAAACACCCTTTATTTTCCAGAAACAAAATGCTTTTCCTTTAATCTTCCATCTCAGAAGCCAGTTTACTCATTGTATAAAAAGAAAATAATTAATGTATATTCCATAGATTTTTATAAGGATGAAAATAGATAATGTGTACGAAGTACTCAGCAAGGACAATTCCTGGCACACAGTATTCAATAAATGTGAGTTCTTACTTATTACTCTTACTCCTATAATTTTCATTAGTCTATTTGTATTTTTGATCTGCTTTTTCTAGATTCTCTCCAGCCACTTGCATCATATTGTTTCAGATTCTTTCACTGTTTCAGGTGACTAGGGGGAAATCTGTTTCCATAATTCTCTAAATCATCCTTCGTGGAGTGGAAATTACTGGTCTTAATCTCTCTGTGCATCATAGAGACTTAGCAATGTGATGAATTGACAACAGCTGAGTCAAAGACAAAGCCTTTCCAGAGAGCTGGATTTTTCTTCTTCCAGAATCTGAAAGCAACCTACTTGGCAACTTGCCACTACAATAGCATGACTGTGTGGCATCCGGCATCCTAAAAATGTAGATTAAATTCTTATAAAATAAAGTTCTACAGTGACAACTAACTCTGATTTGAAGTATACTACATGAAGTATGAAATATCTTATTTATGTTAAACCCTTCAAGTGTGACCCAAAATGTGGGCAAGACCATGTTGGAATACAGAAAGAAATTATTGAAATCTGAACTTATGTATTAATGCAATCTCTTCTATGACTTTTATCTTTAGCTGATATTTAATGTCCATAATATATTACTACAGTTGTATATGTACAAAGTTTCTTAGTAAATGTGCATATATTTGGGGTCTGTGATCATAATTTTTATAGGTAAGGCATGTAATCAAGCTTTTGAAATCAATGGTTTATAAAAATCCTGAGATTAGCAGATGTTCAAAAAGTTCCTATGTCAAAATCTTCACCATTATCCCTAAAAATAAAAAAGATAAACCTATTTATAAACTAATGTTGTCATTTTACTATTCTCAGTATGAATTTGATATTTGATAAAATTAGTTCAGTTGCCTAAATCTCTACTCTCTACTCCTTTATAAAACCTAATTCAGATTTATTACAATCATTGTATAGAAAAATGGGTGGAATATGCTGCCAACATTCAAAGGAAACATTCCTAAGAGCTGATGGAAAACCAAACCACAAATCCAATGAAGATCTTGACACCCTTCCTTGATAGCAGTAGACCAAATCTTAGTCAATAATTTCACAAACTTTCATGGAAAAAACAGAGACAAATACCAAGTGTCAGGTAACCAAGGTACAGCTCACTTTCTTTAAGCAATGCTGTCATAAGGCATGGTTCAATTCTCACTTTCAAGTCTGAAACAATTCTAAGTGCATGGCCTCCCCTCCAAAAATGAGGAGGCAAACTGTAAAAGATGTCTTCTCCTTGCTCCTTGGGGTAGTTAATCACTTCTAGGGATTGGCAGGTATCTGGGGGTCTTTCAGAGAATTTTTCTTCCCCATTTGCAGTTCTTTTTCCTGCCCTGGAGGTGGTTTCGTGATGAAAGGTTACAGACTGAATGTGTCCTCCATACAAATTCATATATTGAAACCCAACCCCCAATGTGATGATATTAGGAGGTGGGGACTTTGGAAAGCCTTTAGATCATGGGAGTACAGTCCTCATGAATAGAATTGGTGTCCTTACAGGAGACCCCAGAGAGCTTCCTTGCCTCTCCCTCCATGTGAGGACACAGTTGGAAGACGGCCATCTGTGAGTAGGGAGCAGGCTGTTACCAGACACCAAATCTGCCAGTGCCCTGACCCTGCACTTCCCAGCCTCCAGAACTGTGAGAAATCTTTGTTGTTTAAGGCATCTAACCTATGGTATTTTTGTAACAGTACTCTAAATAGATTAAGACAGGGAACATAGTAAGGTAAGCCCCACAGATCTCTGCAGACACCTAGAGACACCAGAATCTTTCAAGATTACTTTAGAGAAATATACTACCACCCTAACTCCATTCTAACAATTTCCCTGTGACTGAGCAGGCATGGCAACCTAAATCGTGGTACCCTGTAAAACATAATCTCCCACAAAGGCTGTCGAAGGCAATGTTTCCTATCTATGAGTCATAAACCCTATAACAGAAATCACTCTGAATGATCACCAAAACATTTTGCTTTCCTTCCAGGCACCAGGAATGCTGCATTTCTCAACTTTTTTGAATCTAAGTGGAGCTCTGTGACAAGATTTCTCCTGTAGAATGTGCAGAGAAGTGATAGAAACCATTTCCAAGCCAGGATCTAAAGGGTCCTACAGAATCATCCTTACTCTTTTATCATTATCTGACTAGATGCAGAGTATTCATTCGGGAATTTTAAGAAGATCAGAGAGACAAAAAAGAACACTAAAGAAACTGAGTCACAACCCATGAAAGGAGAAATTGATAAGGTGGACTTGATTAAAAAATTCTGGCTCTATAAGAGACATGATTAAAAGAATGAAAAAACAAGCCACAGGCTGGGAGAAAACTCTTGCAAGATACATATCTGATAAAGGACTTATATCCAAAACATATAAAGAACCCTTAAAAATCAACAATAGGGAAACAAACAGCCAAACCAAAAATAGGACAAAAGATCTGAACAGACACCTCATCAAAGATGGCAAATGAACATAAGAAAAGATTCTCAAAATCATTTGTCATTAGATAATTGTGAATTAAAACAAAAATGAGATACTTCTACATACCTATTAGCATGGTAAAAATCCAAAAAAAACCTCGCAGTTTCAGAAACAACTCAGAAAGAGTGAGATCAGGACTGAGACGCTTCTTTTTTAAATTTTTTTTAAAGATTTTATTTATTTATTTGACAGAGAGAGAAAGATCACAACTAGGCTGAGAGGTAGGCAGAGAGAGAGAGAGGAGGAAACAGGCTCCTTGCCGAGTAGGGAGCCTGATCCGGGCCTCGATGCCAGGACCGTGGGATCATAACCTGAGCTGAAGGCAGAGGCTTTAACCCACTGAGCTCCCCAGGTGCCCAGGACTGAGATGCTTCTATGGAAACTATTTTTCTAAGAAGAAGCCAGATCTCAGGGGATCTCGGATTTTTATGAGGGCCAGCCGGGGAATCCTAAAATGAGGAGCACCTGAGTTTCTCCCTCTCTCCACCTGGACCCTTGGTAACACGGAAATTTTTGCCACATCCATAGTTTTCTCCATAGTGTCCTATATGGTTGGTGTCATGTTTCATGACCTTTTTGGATGGCTTATTTCAGTTGTTAATATGCATTTGAGGCTCTCCACATGTCTCATGGCTCAGTAGCTCACTTTTTTTTGTCGCTGAATGGCATTCCATTACCCACATACACCTCCATTTTATATCTCTTTTTGTCTGTTGAGAAACATCTCAGTTGCTCTCATGTTTGGGCAGTTATGAAAAAAGTCTCTGTAAACATAAAAAATAAAATAAACTGACAATACCAATTGTAAACAACATATGTAAAACAACAGAAACTCTCATTGCTGGTGATTACAGCTACTTTGGAAGTCATTTTGGCAACTTCTGACAAAGCCAAACCTAATTTTACCACATGATTCAATAATTGCACTCCTAGGTATTTACCTAACTGAAAATGTATGTTCACACTGGAACCTGCACATGAAAGTTTATAGCAGCTGTATTCATAATCTAAAACTAGAGGCAGCTGGGAAATTCTCCAACAGGTGACTGGATGACTAAATTATGATACATCCATATAATGGAATGTTACTTGGTGATTAAAAAAAGGATGTGATCTATGGAACTATGAGGAGACGTGTTAGTCTTGGATGTGTGTTATTAGGTGAAAGAAATCACTGGGAGTAGGGAGGCACTGCTTACTCTATGGTTCCAATTGCAGCACATTTTGGAAAATACGGGAACTGGTGGAATGTTAGTAAGATCAGTGGTTATGGAGGGATAAAGTGTTGAATAAGTGAAGCTCCGGGCATATTCTGTGGCATTGAAAACATTCTATATGTTACTAGATGAATGAAATGTGGAATGTGGCAAAACAAACTGTATTAGAAATATCTGAAACAGCTCTACAGAAGGGAACAGGGACAAAAGCTGCTGACCTAAATAACCATAAATGAATAGTAGCTGCAAGACCAAGGTAAAACAAACAAACAAAAACAACTAATGTAAGTAATGAACTTTTGCTAATAAAGCGGTCTCCCCAAGATACACACACACACATGTTAACAATTCTGCCATCACTATATATAGTGGCACAGTTAAGAAGAAAATGAATGGCAGCTGGGGGAGCCAGGTTTCTCATGTTGAAGTGAGAGGTTACAAACAAGATACTAGACTGATTCATGTGGTAATGGGTTAACGTGCAAGACATCAGTAAGAACTTATGTTTAGTGTCATATAGATGCAAACGGTGACATAAAGAAAAACTTATATGTTTATACATATATACACACATTTCTTTGCTCTGTCAGATGATCCTGTAGCAATAGCATACTCAGCACCCAGATGTTAATTTCTATCATCATTGTTCAGCAAGAGGCCCAGAGTCTCTTGGAGAAGTGGCGGATTCCAGAACTAGGGCCAGAAATATATAATGTGAGCCCGGAGCCTCTCCTACTACCAGTAGGGAGGTGCTAAAACACACACACAATGAAAGGAGTGTGCATAAATTAATAAATGGGAGAAAGAGACAAATCTCCATTGCAGAAGAATTACAAATAATTTACATAGGTACTGAAACTTCAAAAGAAGTGTTTGGCAGCACATAGTAACTTCCTTTCAAAGCTCACAGTAAGCATGGGAAGGGGGTTGGCAAGGAAGAATAACTTCACGGTGGAGAATCACAACACAAACTACCTCAGCCAAGTGATTAAGGCAATCACCAACAATGATAAGTCATGTTGATGAAATGTATCCTTGATATGATGCAATGAAAATAGCACTTTATCTCTGCAATCTGCCCCCAAATACCCATAGCCCCAGAAAAAATAAAATAAAATAAAATAAAATAAAATAAAATAAAATAAAGTCATTAATTATCCTTGTGAAAAAGAACATACTTTCCCAACCTCCCCAACTGAACTGAGCTGGCCATAAGTGAGAAACAAATATTTAAGCCACTAACATTTTAAGAGTTGTTTATTACAGCACCTACAAAAGTTGACTAATACAGATTCCTTTGAAAATATGATGACAGACATTTCACTTCTTCATCAAACAGTGCAAGTGTGTCCATACACACAAAAGATGGGGTGCAGATTTCAGGAGCACATTAGGGACCCCATTATACTTTTTGCTGGGATGAATCTAGTAATCAGTATCGACACAGGGTCCTACCTATCCCCAGTGGTGCTTTACAATTCTTCCACATCACACCCTTTATTTTGAATAATTTTTATTTGGGGTTTGATTGGTTTGGTAATTTCCTTCTCATCCTGGCCCAAATAATTTGAAATTCAATTTCTCTTTTGGTCTATCATTCCCAGAAGGAGAGATGAGTAAAGCATGGCAGGTAGTGTCCAGTAGTGCAGAAACTTCCTCCTTCCCGCTGAGAAAAACTGAGCTTTTGGTGTAGTATTGGCTCACCAGGATTGTGGACAGCTATGTGCTATGATTTAACCAAAAAAATTTTCTAGCTTCAACCATGGCAACAAAACCTCTTTTCCAATATGGTTCCTTTTATCTGTCCCTCTTTTATGTCTACAGACCTGGGTAAGTTTACCAAGTTGTACTTGATATGGAGAAGCAACCAAAAAGCAACCACACCCCAACACTAACAATGTCATGTCTCATCTCAATGGCATAGCCACACTCACCCCTAACTTCACTCTCCCTGCCTCCCCCTTCATTCATATTATAATCAATATCCGTGTCACCACTTCCCTTGTTCCCCTAGCTTTCCCAGGTTAACCAATGGCACCTGGCAGTAAAAGCAGTATTCAAATCAATTGTATAACTTGGCTACATTCAAAAAATAATTATAGATTGTGATTTTGAAATTTTGAAATTTTCCAATTTATATAAGCAATTTGTTTCTGTGTCTACTTGTTTGTGAATTTTTAATTATTTACTGGTAATCTGAGCAGCTTTCTTAACCAGCAAACACAACGTGGCACAACTGACAGTTATAACTAAATTGTGGTGGCTAGAAGCCCAGGTTTTCTGATTTCCTCTCCCTCAAGTCTTTCTTGCAATCACTGGAGAGGTTTATATATATCAAGAATCAGCCAGCCAAATCAGGATCATCCACAGCTTCTAGTCCCCAGTCCCTCCCCAGAGCAGCCACTCTTAGCTTGATTAGGCCTCTAGGCTGGATGTTGCCGGAAGAAAGGAGAATGCACCCAATGATGCTTCTGGACCTAGAACAGACGTGCTGCACCTATATCACTATAACCTTCTGTCAGATGAGCAGCCACTGCTCATCTGGCAGAAGGTGACCCTTCCTACTTCTGGAGGCTGGGAACGAGTCATGAACCCAGAAGAGTAAACACTTTAAGTGCTACAACTCTCAATTCATACACACACCCAGTCATCTTTTCCCAGAGTTGCTGGGGCAAACCAACTCCCAGCTTCAGCCACTAGGCTGTATTCAGAACTTCCATTTCCAGAGACTTTTTCACAGGAGGTTCCTCCATCCCTGTGCCCCCTTATTCATGCAAATGACCACAAAGGAGAGAAACGTCACTTTGTTCTCATTAACTTGACTGCATCTAAGCCCTCGTATGGGTTCAGTCAAGATAGCTTGGTAATTACTCCATTGCACACCTATGTAGCAACAAATAATAGATACAAACTGGTTATACAATAATAGGACTTTCTGCAAGTTATTCATAAGTATTACTTTTATCTTTTAATTGTCCTTTATATTTTTATTCTAAAGAAAAATAATGCATACTCATTTATGTATGTGTCTATGTTTAAGAATATCACTGAACCCCCATATGTTAAGGAAAAAAATCATTATCCAAATCAGAAAGGAAAGTTTTTCTTCCACCTTTATTCATTGTTAAGAATACATTGTTTAGGGCGCCTGGGGGGCTCAGTGGGTTAAAACCACATGATCCCAGGGTCCTGGGATCGAGGCCCACATCGGGCTCTCTGCTCAGCAGGGAGCCTGCTTCCTCCTCTCTCCTCTCTCTCTGCCTGCCTCTCTGCCTACTTGTAATCTCTCTCTCTGTATCAAATGAATAAATAAAATCTTTTTAAAAAAGAATATATTGTTTATTCCATCTTGAAAAGCAGAAAATTAGATTTATCTACATTATGGGATTGTAAGCACCACCACTTTGCATTGTCCATATAAATGATCAATTTCCAAGTTGGAACTACTATTAGTTTTATTTTTCAATGTCTGAAAGAAAAGATTTGAACATGGTATGAAAATGTCTGTCACTATTAATGTAATATAAAAAATATACATAAAGCAATTGTCAGAAAAATATTAGAATTTTGTTCACCTCACACAAATCATTTAGAATAACTTCACTCTCACAGGGAGAGTGAAGTTAGGGGGTGATTATTAGGGTCAGATTATTCTGAATACTAAGATAAGTAATAGAGCATTGGATTTAGCAATCTCATTCTAATTCATAGTTGAAGAACAGTTAATGGTGTTGGCATATGTAATTAATCTACTAGAAGAATAGAATACATTGCAAGAGACCTTCTGGGTTTTGGTTTGCTTCCAAAACAATTTGGAAAACAATGTAGAAATTTGTACACTCCTTAGGTTTTCTTCCTCTACGCAATATTTGCTTTGTAATGCAATGATACTAGTGACTTGTGTTTTTATAATACTTCATAATTTTCAAAGGCTGTCAAGTCCATTGTTTTGCCTGGACTTTCCAACAACCCTGTAAGAAAGTAAAGCAGGATTAACCCCTGGTTTTAAAATGAAAGAAAAGAAATATAAGTAGGAGTGACAAGTATTGGCAAAATTAACACAAATACATAATTGGAGTCTAGGGGCTCTTGGGTGGCTCAGTCAGTTAAGTGTCTGACGTTGGCTCAGTTCATGACCTTAGAGTACTGGGATTGAGACCACATCGGGCTGCCTGCTCAGTGAGGAGTCTGCTTCTCCTTCTCCCTCTGCCTGCTGCTCCTCTGCTTTCTCTCTCTCTCTCTCTCTCTCTCTCTCTCTCTCTCTCTCTCTCTCTTTCTTAAATAAATAAAACCTAAAAACAATTGGAGTTTAGAAATAAGTTCTACAGAATTTCAGTAGAGGTTTTTAAAATTCCTCACCTTCTCTAAGTCAAGTGAGTCCAAAATTTGACTCTGGCTTCAGCTTCCTAAGTAACCTAGGTCAAATTAGTCATCACTCCTAAATCTCAGTTTCCTCATCTATAAAATAGGAAAATTTATTGCAACTTCATTAAGGTATATAAAATTACAGACCTTGTATAAGTGCTCAATAAATATTCATTCTTTTCCTCTCCCTTTTATTATTTCCAGAAAGCCCCAGTCATACTATTACAGTCCCTTTGAAGATCAATCTCCAAAAAAAAGCCACAGTCAGTATCCATATGGAACTAAGAAGATATTAAGTTGGGAAACCATGTTGGGTAGGAAATTCAGTGGGATGAGGTGGTCTGCTGGGAAGTACTGATATTTCTCTGAACTTTGTCCTGCCCCAACTCCTTGAGACAGCTTGCTTCATCTGCAGATCTCTTCAAGGGCAACCTATCTGAAAATATTCACCTCCTTCCATCCAACTAGCCATGTGTGCCCTTGGCATGCATTGCTTTATTGTCTTGATCAGGAAAGGAATCCTTTGGTTTGGGGCAGGATCCCACACAGCTACAGCATATTACTTTGTCATTCTAATTCCCAACTGGACTTCTCTGAGATTTCAAGGTGCCGTACTATTGGAGCAGTCAGTGTGATACAGGAGACAGGCACTGGCCAGGATTAGGGAGACAGGGGTCAGATCCTTGTTCAACATCTAGGTGTTGACTCAATAAAGCCTTTTAACTCTCTGAGCTTCCTATTCTTCATGTACAGAACAAAGATGATGAAGATGTGGTAGATCAACCTTTACAATCTTATATGAGACAATGATGCAAAGGGGCCTTGCAGTTTTGGGCCCAATGAGGTCAAAGAACACAAAATCTAGAAAAGGAACAAATATGGCATGGGGAATCTAAGGTGGTAAAAGGGTTAATAACATCTCTTCTTTGTCAAGGTATAAACCAGGGGCTGAAAGACTTGTCAACCAGCCAAAAAAAGCATAGGAAGGAGCCCTAGATGCGATAGGCAGATTTGGTGGAGGGAGTACCGTAAGGAGTGTCAAAGAGGGAGATGAAGGAGAGCAAAACTTCAAAGAAATGTGAGTTGCCTGAGGAGAAAGAACCAGGCAAGGGGCCAGGAAGCCCCTTTTGCAGAAAAATGTACTTTGGCCACAAGAAGTAAAAGGTTTTGGCTGGCCTGCTTATCCTAGGTCCCTTCTTCCTCCAACCATCTTGCATTCATTGCCAAATTATTCATCCTAATTCACCCAAATGTCCTGGGGGATCTTATGAAAGGCTTTGTAAATGGGGTATAATTTGACAGAGTCTTAGGAGATGAGTAGAAACTCACGGGGCCATTGAACTCCAAGTAGAAGGAAGGACAGAGAGGATCTATTTCATGAAACACCTCTTTTGTTGCAGACACTGTGCTAGATGCATATCATGTGTCTCCTATAAATTGCACACTACCACCAGAAAGTAATATTACCCCATTTTACAGACAAGGAAAAAGAGGCTCGAGAGGCTAAATAATTTGCTGAGAGTTATTTGGTTCCCAAGTTTAAAACCTCCTAACTTCAAAATCTACTCTAAGTCCATTGTGCAATTTCTCTTTTCCCACTGCCCCTCTCAACACATGGAAAGCCACAGAGCTACAGAACAGTAAGACTTGAAAAACACTGTCTTTGCTTTCTCTATATAAACAGAAGAAGTACAGTTCATGGGATATGACAGTTGGAGATGTGGTTTAAAACATAGGTTGAGGCCACATTAAAAGTGGCCGTGAGAGCTTTAATGTAATCTTGTGTACAAGGGGAGGCCACTGATGTTTTGCAGGAATGGCAGAAGACAGACAAGTTGATAGATAATTAGTCCGATCTCTGGTCCTAGTGCCTAATACTGCCTCATGGCTCGTTAGGTGTTTTTAGGATATTATCAGAATCATTTTATTCTTGAGAAGTGTCATCATCTAAAACAGGTTAAGGTCTTTCCAGGCTACCTGTTTTCTGTGATTAAAAGCCTTTGGGGTCTGTCATCAGGACATCAGGGCCAGAGGTCAAAAAGTGTTAAGCCCATTCCCCTAGTCTAAGAGGCTAAGGAATGCAGTTGCTGATGACCTGCTTGTCTTACCTAACAGACTCCAGTCAAGAGAATATTCTCTTTAAATAATGCTTCCTTGACGGGGACCCCATCAGGAAGTCTCTATACCCAGTAGCATTCAGAGAGTGTTCTTGTCCCCACTGGAATTTTAGATTCACGTTTCTTTCATGTTTTATGAACCATAACCCCTGCTTTCTAAACCAGGACCAGCCTGTTGTAAGTTCTATTTTTCTTTCTACATCATGCTCTATACAAGAAAAGCAGAAGCTCATGTGTAAAAAAATAAAATAAAATAACAATAATAGTAATTATGGGACCAATGCCAAATGACAGCAGCAATAACAGCTTTCAAAATCCTTTGAGTGCAAAAGTCTTACTTGTTTTATGAGCCAACACATGGAGCTAGTCTTAAAAATAAAAAATAAGAATGGTTTCTTGCAGTTCAGATTTCATAAGAAAAAAAAATTGCATCTTTAATTAAGATTTATGGGCCTCGGTAGGGCCCAGCAAGAGGAGAGAAATGGCTCAAGAGTGTAAAAACTAACAGTTAAAAATGGGGAAATATGATTAAGGGCCTTTAATTCCTCCTGCCTCTTTTGCAGGGCTTCCAGTGGCCCCAGGCAAAACCAGGAACTTATTGTCTTTAAAACAGCATTATTCTTGGCATAAAATGTTTATGAATCAAGATGAAACTTGTAAGGAATAATAATATCAACCTTACTTGAAAGGCTTCTCTTGCTAGAAACAATATTTAGTTTAATAAAAAAAAATCTTAAGAGAAAAAATATGCATAAAAGTTTATATGTAAGGGAAGATGTATATAAATTGATATCTTGCCTGGTGTTGGTTTAGCATTTTTCAGTTTTCAGAGTAACATATGCTGGATCTTGCTGGATCTTGTTAAAAACTTTGAGATGTAGTCGGGGCAGATATTAGGATCTCTACTTTGAAGATGAAGATTGTTTTCCAAGATTTTAGGTTACTTATTCAAAGCATAAATAAAAGTTTGACTCTAAGTTCAGTGTTCATTCCACTGCATCATAAAGCTATTCCTCTAAGAATTTATCTGTGCATGTTATTTCTACATCATATATACAGTTTTTAAGTTTCATGAGGGACATTTCCCAAAAATGTAATGAAGAAACCTTAATATTATGTATTTCAATACTCTAAATATTAAAAATGAACAATAAAGATATCTGGTATGTGTAAACATGATCTTAGAATAACATACACTTAATTTGATACAGGAAATGGAATTCATCAAGTTTCAATCTACGTCCCTCCTCAACACATTTGAAAATCACATTTGAGAATAAATAATTCCAAAAATACCTGTAGCCATTATTCCTTTCACCATCACAAATACAGTTAATTACTCAATCCTATATTTGTTATCTTACTGTGAGATGATTCCATCTACTCTTTCTCTACAAATAGTATATTCTAGGGAAAGAACTGTGTCATCACTTGTTACTCTAGCTGAAGGTGGGAATACTGTTAGTATATGATGCGTCAATTATGTAGGACTTGCTTTAATTTTTTAAATTGCTTCCTTAATGCTTCAAGGCATGTCCCCTTGATCTCATACTTTGATATTAATACATAAGCCATTTCTTTCATGATTGAATAGATTTAATTATTCCTTATTCAACCCATCTCAAATTCAAGTTCCAATCCAGTTCTAGATCTATCACCCACATGACCAGCCTGTTCCTTCCAATGAAAAGGAGGAACACCTATGGACATACATATGCAGCCCTGGAATTTCAATAACCTCCATTTTGCTCCAAAGATTCACAGATCTGATGGTTATTCTTCCAACAACCTCACCTTTCCAGAAAGAGAAGGGAACCCAAAAAGGTAGATGAAAAAGGCTTTCCAAAGGGCATTCAATATATTCATTATGCATAAAAGCCGTCCTTATGTTCTCACCACTTGATGAATCACTTCCATGACTTTAGAAAATACCCTTATGAAAATGATTCCTAAATTAATTCCTTTTGTCCCAAGACTGCTTCCAAATACTAGCCCTAAGGAGCCTTCTGTTTAAGAGACAGTGCCACCTATGTATCTAACCTCCCATGCAAACTCATCGTAACTAAAATTAAATTCATGAAGGTGTCCCCTAAATTCTCCTTCCTTAGGTCTTCTAACAGTACGTGTGTGTGCTCATTCTAATTCTTTCACCCAGAATACCTCCATTTCTATCAATATTCCTTCCATTTTTTAATGATTGGCCTAAATTCCATCTTTTTGATGCAGACTCATGATCTCTTCAGGTAAAAATGACCTCAATCACTTTTAAATTTCTAAAACCTACTGTAATTCTAATTGTTACCCAAGGATCTAAAACCTGTGATATGTGTGATGTCAGTAGAATACCTTTTTTGAAATATCTTTGCTCCAGTTTCATAAATGAAAAAGGTGTTTAAGGGGAGCTTTCTCTAAAGTAAGTTGTGCAAGGTGACCTAGTGAGATGCAGAAAGAAAACATTGAATTTTCTATGTAAATCTATTTTAAAATTAAGAAATTAATTTTATCCATATTGGATATACAAATTGCCTGCATTGAACCTTGTATGGAAAGGTCTCATGTCCCATGCAATGCACAGGATTTCTCAGAAAAGAGCAAAAAATTCTCGAATCCAAAAGGTGGACTGTGGGTACCTCATTCTTCCATTTGCTCTCCAATTGAGGCCAGGGGTTGCAGTTCATTTGTGTCTAATCAAGTGGATTTATGGGCAAGATTGTCTATTATTAACTACATTAACTTAACAATAAAGCAGACTAGTTTAAAATATTTCTTTCATGGGGCACCTGGGTGGTTCAGTGGGTTAAGCCTCTGCCTTCGGCTCAGGTCGTGACCCCAGGGCTCTGGGATCGAGCCCCACATCAGGCTCTCTGCTCAGCAGAGAGCCTGCTTTTCCCTCTCTCTCTGCCTGCCTCTCTGCCTACTTGTGATCTCTCTCTCTCTGTCAAATAAATAAAGAAAATCTTTAAAATAAAATAAAATAAAATATTTCTTTCAAAGTTATTTGGAAGAAATAAGTTAAAGTTAATAACAGTAATGCAAGTACTAATGAATAATAAGAAAACGGCAGAGCTGAAATATCTATGTGTAGAATAAGCTCTTTGTCAGGAACATTATGAGACAAAAACAATGGGTTATACAATTAGAATCATGGCAACATACATTTTTAACCACAACCTAGTATGTACAGAGTCTTGAAATATAGCTATTATAGTTATGATATCATCATATTTGGGGGTACATTTTATAATGTTGTATATTTTATCTTACACCTTTAAAAAATTATATCTTAAGTATATTTCTAATGTTCATAATCTGTCAATACTACAGTGTTTTTTATAGTTTATAACTGAATATTCACATATTATGGGTGTTCTTCTTGTTTTGTTTGTTTCTTTTTATGAATAGAGATGCACAATTACATAATTCAGAGACCACTGCCCTGGAGACCTGATTCTCACACCAGGGGCCTCTAGACAGTACATTGGTGGAGAGGTGCTGATAATGATGGTAGTACCAAATCCCTAATGTCCCACAGAGATGCAGGTTGATTGGGCAATCCAATTTTATAGGCTCGAATCTAGTGTTTACATCAACACCACCACTGCCACAGATCTCAGCCATAAGCATCCTAGGAAATTGGCCAGGCCTCAAATGCTGAAGCATCATAACAATTTAACTCATTGAATTCTTGGCATCCATATCATTTTACATGATCCCATAGCAGTAAGTTCAGAAGACATCAAGAAAACCTAGAACCAGAAATTTTCTCCACTTAGTCCTGTTCTTCACTATGTCAACAATCTAGTATCTTGCCACTACCGTTTCTTCCTTAGCTCTGACAAATTTCATCTCTTGGGACATTGTATGATCTCCCCTTTCCTCTAACTATGATCAAGACTGCCTTATCAGATATGCTCTAATAAATTAAAGGGAAGTAGTAGGACTCTCAATTCCTTTTTTTCAAGGGTCTTAGCTGCTTGTTTTTAGTTTTATGGATTCAAAAATGTAGGGAATATACTGTCTTCCAAGCTCCACATGGCAACACCTGAAACATAAATGAAAGTGAAAAATTTAGAAGAAGGAGGTCTCTTACTTCCTCCATCTATATCCTCAAAGTCCCCAAAGTCCTTCCAGGCATGGGACCATTACATGGATATTCTCATTTTCTTAATGATAATTCCAAAGAGGACAAAGGGAAACAGCACAGTGTAGAGGTTTGAGGCACAGGCTTAGGGGCCAGATGGTCTGGATCCATCTCACAATGCTACCATTGACCTATTGTGTTGACCTTGGGCAATCTACATTGACTTTGTGGCCTATAATTCCTCCTTGCTGGAGGAATGAAAAGGAAACTGAGACACTAGAGTTCAATGAGATAATCCTTATAAAATACTTTAAATCAGATTATCTTTCACATGAAAGTACCCAGTAAACATTAGTATTAGAAGTTATTATCATCATCATTATTATTATAAATTTTTTACTTTCCAAAAACTTCAGACACCATGTGTTATTCTCCATATTCATTTTCTTAATGGTTAAATTAAGAAATAATTGAATGAAAGAATGAATGAATGATGCCTTTTATCTATTATATCAAAATTGTTTTAGAAATGTGAATTTATTGCCTTAAACATAATGTAAGTTCCACAATATTAAGATTGTTCCTAGTTCGTATGTCTTCTCCTCAAGGCCTCATAATGCTGCAAATATTTTTTGCTTCTCAAAAAGTATAAGATGAACACACATGCAAAATAAAAAAAATATCTGCCAAATAGCCAATGCACAATTTTTCTTGGTTGGCCTTAAATTTCCATAACTTTAATCAAGAAAAATGATAACTGATAACAGGAATCTTAAAAATAACATGTTCCCTTCTCTACTATGCAATTTTTAGATGCCTTACATTGTCTGTCTTCCCTCTGGAGTTACCTGTATTCCATCAACATATTTTTACCCATCAAGGAACTCCCAAGAATGACTCCAGAAGAGACCTCTAAGACCTGCACAGACCTATCACCAGCACTTGCATGTGGGAAACCTCCTACAGTGCCTCTACTGCATGGTCTCAACAAAAAAGACGTAAAAACCAGGAAATCTCTGGGCTTGATCAAAGCCCTAGAGACACACTGGTACCAAGCTGAGAATAACTGAAAAGGTGAAGACATTGCAAATTATAGGAATGTTAAACACAACAGAAGAAATAGCAAGAGAGGAAGTGATCAAGATATTCAACACCATGATATGCTGTCCAAAAATTGATTGTTTATTTCCTGTAAAATATACTCATTTCATGTGATGTGACAGCACAGAGTGAACTTAGGAAAGTATTTTTAGAATGCAGAGGAGAAATATGAGCTTATAGGCAGTCTCTGGAAAGCATACCCAATGACTGGGGAGTGCATTAAAATATATGTCTATATGATCTCAGGTGTTATATCATTAAAAATATATGCCTCTAGGTCCATGGTAAAGATACTTAAGTATCTTAAGGCACGCAGTCTTGAAGACACTAATAAGAGATTCTTATTTTCCATGTGTTCATGGTCTCACATCTATCGACCACATGTTGGTAGAACCACATTCCCTCAAGAGGAAGAGACCAAATGTCCATGCTGCCTGGTTAGCCAGAGCCAGGAAAATAAACTAGTGATGTGGTTATCCCCATACATTTGTTTTTTTCTTACAGCTGTTTGGCAATTGAAACCTCAAAAGTAATCAGTCTATTAGTTCATCAGTCATAATGGGTTAGTAGTGCTATGATAACAAATATCCCCAGAGGATGCGGAGAAAGGGGAACCCTCCTACACTGTTGGTGGGAATGCAAGCTGGTGCAGCCACTCTGGAAAACAGTGTGGAGGTTCCTCAAAAAGTTGAAAATAGAGCTACCCTACGACCCAGCAATCGCACTACTGGGTATTTACCCTAAAGATACAAAGGTAGTGATCCTCAAGGGCACATGCACCCAAATGTTTATAGCAGCAATGTCCACAATAGCCAAACTATGGAAAGAACCTAGATGTCCATCAACAGATGAATGGATAAAGAAGAGGTGGTATATATATACAACGGAATACTATGCAACTATCAAAAGAAACGAAATCTTGCCGTTTGCAACGATGTGGATGGAACTAGAGGGTATTATGCTGAGCGAAATAAGTCAATCAGAGAAAGACAATTATCATATGATCTCTCTGATATGAGGAACTTGAGGGGCAGGGAGGGGGGTCATGGGGAGTAGGGAGGGAAAAATAATGAAACAAGATGGGATGGGGAACGGGACAAACCATAAGAGACTCCTAATCTCACAAAACAAACTGAGGGTCACTGGGGGGTGAGAGGGTAGGGATAGGGTGGATGGGTTATGGACATTGGGGAGGGTTTGTGCGTGGTGAATGGTGTGAAAAGTGTAAGCCTGATGATTCACAGACCTGGACCCCTGGGGCAAATAATAATAATAATAAAAACATAAAAACAAATATCCCCAAAATCTCAGTGTCGAAGAACAACAAAGTTTCATTTCTTGTTCATACCACATGTCCATCTTGGATGATAAGAGAGTTCTGCTCCAATACATGTCCATCTCAGACCCCAGGCTGACAGAACAACCATTACCGGGATGTTGATAGCTACAATAGCATTGGGCGAGAATTCTCTGGTGAGTCTCATCTGTCCTGGAAGTGACATACAATTCCTCCTACAACTCATTGGCCAGAATTAGTCACATGACCCCATCCAACCATGAGAGCACCAGTAAGTTTAATATTTGCATGTGCCTCAAAGACAGAAAGGAATAGTGCAAACATCACTAAGAACTCCTTCAGTTAGCAATGATGAACAAATATCATACTATGAACTTAACACCAAGGGCAGAGGTGGGGGGGGGCGATGAAGGAGAATACAATCTGATCTTTGCCCTCTAACAGATAACAATCTTTTGGAAGAAACAGAACATCCAGAAAAGTAACAAAAGCTAACTAGTAGTGAAGACCATTTACAATCAGAAGGAATATGAAACCCTGAGTTCTAGAATGCCAGAATAGCACATAATTTCCCCTTTAATATCCTGCAAACTATAACTGAAAATTTCAAATTATACCCTTTAGATCATTAATGATTCCATATTCCATTCTTAAATTTATTCAAATTACTCTTTTCTAAAAATCATTCTGTTACTGGATAGCTTTCTCTTCACTTCTAATAAAATTAGCAAAATTACTACCATGCAGAGATTACACACACACACACACACACACACACACACACTAATTTATACACCTAAAAAGAACTAATGAAAAGCAAAAACAAGGGAAACTTTCTGAGAAACAATTCTTGACAGTGGGATAACCTCACTCCCAGCATAGGTACATGTGAAAGATTGAAGTTTGTACTTCTGCATCACTACTAAGATTTCCCTGTCAGATTTTGGGAATCACTTCAAATAAAACCAAGAATACTCAGCTTGAAAGCACTAAAATATAAGTGCGTTTGTACAAAGGAGTGCATTTTTACCCCAACTGCTCTTAATATACTATGTTCCTTAGGAAAGTGACATTTATTCATTAAGCTTCATCATATGTAAATTGAGTGGTAAACTATATTACATCATCTCTGGGGCCCTTTCCTGAGCTTGTATTTCATTCTAGAGAAAAACTGCTATGGTAGTTCAAAGATAGGCAGAGAGGTCATTATGCACTCAATGGGAACAGAACAAGTATGACACACACACACACACACACACATGTATGCACACAATTCAGACTCCCTTGCATTCATATTACTTTTTCATTCTAAACTCACTCCTTTAAGGGAGAAAATTTATAATCATTAACTCACTTTTCCACTTTCAGATGAAGGAAAGAGAATCATATCTGGAAGAGTATACAACTACAAAAGCTCTTTTTTTTAACATATAAACTAAGGATGCACTGCTTACCAGAGCCATAGTAGATGCTGTGAAATACTGAAAAACTGTATCCTAAGTGTATCCAGCAAATTCTGAGATGCAGGATGATGTGAAGAATAGTTAAGGAAAATCAAGAGTGAGATTGTATATATACACACATACATATATACAGAAAAGGTTCATAAGAATAACCCACACTGACTACTGACTGCTGAGATACTCCAAGGAAGAATCATGAAACAGACTATGATTAGCATATCTTGAAACATGGGTTACATGCCAGCAGAAGAGAGAGGTAAGGAATGAAAGAAGGTTGATGGTCATACTTGCTGAGTGAGTAATATCAATAAAAATATTTATTTAAGAACAAATGAAAGGACTTCTCTCAAGTAGGATGGAGTAGCTTGTGGAATTTCCCAATGAATAAATAGAAAAGCCTTATAAACATTAAAAGCATATACTTAAAGCTATCAGGAAGCTTCTGATTCAATGATGATTAGATGGATGAACCAAGATTACAGACAGTGAGAACTACAGAGAGTTGGACTGGTGATCTGTAGCCACTCTTTCCCTAGGAACATTGGCTGACCCCATCAAAAAGGAGAATTTCAGACCAATATCCCTAATGAATATGGATGCCAAGATTCTCAACAAGATCCTAGATAATAGGATCCAACAGCACATTAAAAAGATTATCCACCATGACCAGGTGGGATTTATCCCTGGGATGCAAGGGTGGTTCAACATTCGCAAGTCAATCAATGTGATAGAACAAATCAATAAGAGAAGAGAGAAGAACCACATGGTCCTCTCAACTGATGCAGAAAAAGCATTTGACAAAATACATAATCCATTCCTGATTAAAACTCTTCAAAGTATAGGGATAGAGGGAACATTCCTCAACTTCAAAAATCTATGAAAAACCCACAGCAAATATCATTCTCAATGGGGAAAAGCTGACAGCCTTCCCACTGAGATCAAGGATGCCCACTCTCACCACCGTTGTTCAACATAGTACTAGAAGTCCTAGCAACAGCAATCAGACAACAAAAAGAAATAAAAGGTATTCAAATTGGCAGAGAAGAAGTCAACTCTCTCTCTTCACAGATGACATGATACTTTATATGGAAAACCCAAGACTCCACCCATAAACTACTAGAACTCATACAGCAATTCACTAATGTTGCAGGATACAAAATCAGTGCACAGAAATCAGTTGCTTTCTTATACACTAACAAGGAAAATATAGAAAGGGAGGATGACTGGGTGGCTCAGTGGGTTAAAGTCTCTGTGTTTGGCTCAGGTCATGATCTCAGGGTCCTGGGATCGAGCCCCATGTCAGGTTGCCTGCTCAGCAGGGAGCCTGCTTCCTCCTCTTTCTCTGCCTGCCTCTCTGCCTACTTGTAATCTCTCTCTCTCTCTCTCTCTCTCTCTCTCTCTGTCAAATAAATAAAAAGAACCTTTAAAAAAAAGAAAATATAGAAAGGGAAATTAGAGAATCAATTCCATTTACTATAGCACCAAGAACCATAAGACACCTTGGAATAATCCTAACCAAAGAGGTAAGGATCTGTACTCGAGGAACTACAGAACACTCATGAAAGAAATTGAAGAAGACACAAAAAGATGGAAAAGCATTCCATGCTTATGGATCGGAAGAATAAACATTAAAATGTCTATACTGCCCAGAGCAATCTATCCTTCCAATGCCATTCCTATCAAAATTCCACTGGCATTTTTCAAAGTGCTGGAACAAACAATCTTAAAATTTGTATGGAACCAGAAAAGACCCCAAATCTCTAAGGAAATGTTGAAAAAGAAAAACAAAGCTGGGGGCATCATGTTGCCTGATTTCAAGCTTTACTACAAAGCTGTGATCACCAAGACAGCATGGTACTGGCACAAAAATAGACACATAGACCAATGGAACAGAGTAAAGAGTCCAGATATGGACTTACAACTCAATGGTCAAATAATCCTCGACAAAGCAGGAAAAAATATCCAGTGGAAAAAAGATAGTCTCTTCAATAAATGGTGCTGGGAAAATTGGACAGTTATGTATAGAAGAATGAAACTCGACCATTCTCTTACATCATACAAAATGATAAACTTGAAATGATTCTGGAAACAGGAAAAGAGGAGGAAGATCAGACAAGGCTTTGTCTGGTCAGAGGACCTCTACTGTGGACTAGGTAATTAGCCCAATTTGGTGGTCTCACAGGGTTGAAGAGATGATATTAGAGATTTGAGAAATTCATACATACCTGATTTCTCTCTCAAAATATTTGCTAAATTATGAGGCAACACAGGGTGGAAAGTTAAAAAATAATTAGGAGCCTCTGAAAAGCAGAGCAGAACTCCCTGTAGTAGGGCAGTTTATGTCTGTCCTAAAGACAGAAAGATTAGAGTTCAGAAACCACATCTCAGCTGACAGTTCTTCGAGGGTACACCCTAGGAGAGGACTGAAACAAAGCTGATTGTGCCTTCCAAAAACTGCGACCCAGCCTCAGTTTAACTCAGTCCCTGACTGGAATAAAGATAATCAGCCACCACTGAATCAGCCTAGCAGAGGAAATATTGAATCTTCTCAGAAAGAAGGTATCATATGGAGTCACTAACAATGTTTAAACACAATGTCAGGCATTCAATCAAAAATTACTAAACATGCTAAAAACAGAATGATATCATTGAGGACAATGAGAAAAAAACATAATAAACTGACAGACGATCTAGTAATGCCTTTGGAATAATAAAAAAATTGATGTTAAAATGATAAATATGTTTTTAAATAGTCAAAGATATGCATAAAATGGATTAGAAATAGAAAAAAATCTCCAGAAGTTATATATTTAAAAAAAGAATCAATAGAAATTCCAGAACTTAAAGTGTCTGAAAAAAGAATCCAAGAGATAAGTTAAAAAATCATTAAAACACAGACGTTGGATCAGATAGATTAGATATACATATATAGAGACATGGATAAAGATTAAAATATAGATATGATCAAACTGAAGTACAGAAAATAAGAATGGAATATACAGAAAAATGTAATGAAGCATGTGAACCAAGCAAGAACAAATATAATTGGATACTCAGAAGAAGAAGAGTAAATAATGAGCAAAACAATATTTGAAGGAATTGTCCACTCCTGCAATAAATAAATCAAAAATTTTTTAATATGTCATTTAACATTATAATGGCATCAAATACCTAGCAATAAATCTAACAAAACATGTGTAAGACAGGAACACTGAAAACTATATTAAGAGAAATAAAAGAAAAACTATATAAATTAAAGACTATCCCATTTTCATGGATTGTTAGAACCAGTATTATAGAGATATTAATTCTCCTAAATTATCTAGAAATTCACATTAATCCAAATAAATTACCACATGGTGTGTTCGAGTTTAAATTGACAAGCTTGTTCTAAATTCTTTACGGTCATGGAAGGGCTAAGAATAGCTCAGGTAATTTTGAAGAAGTATAAATCCTCTTCCTACTCTTCAGCTGAAGGATTTAGACTTCTGGGTGGCAAAACATATTATAATATTATAATACTTGTGAAAGTGCACTTTTGGTAAAACAGACAAAAAGGAGTAGAACAGAATGGAGTATTTATAGTACCTTAGGAAAGAGATAGGCCTTTCAATAAATGGTGTTTGTGGACAAAAAATATATTATAAATAAAATATCAATGCTAGATAGACTATGTATCTCAATGTGAACAGAAAACCAGTAGTTATTTGGAGGAAATCATAGGGGGATATCTTTATGACTTTGAAGTAGGCAAAGATTGCTTAAACATAATACAAAAAGAGCTAAAATCAAAAGAATGCTGATAAATTGAACTTTATTAAATTTAAGAATTTCTGTCTATAAAGAGAAACCAATAAGATTTAAAAGGAGAGACATGGAGTGAGAAAATATTTTTTTAAAGATTTTATTTATTTATTTATTTGAGAGGGAGAGAGCACACAAGTGGGGAGGAGGGACAGAGGGAGAGAAAGAAGCAAACTCCCAGGAGCAGGGAGCCTAATGAGGGGCTCGATCCTAGGGCCCCAAGGATTATGACCTGAGTCAAAGGCAGACGCTCAAGGAACTGAGCCTCCCAAGCACCTGAGAAAATATTTTTAATACAACAATCTAAAAATGACTCATTCCAAAAACAGAAAAAAGACTCATTCCAAGCATACATAGACTTTTTTTAATCAATAAGACAGCAGGCAACTGGGGGGGTATCTGGCTGGCTCAGTGGATAAAGCATGCAACTATTGATCTCAGGGTTGTAAGTTTGAGTCCCATGTTGGGTGTAGAGAATACTTAAAAATTAAATCTTAAGGGATATCTGGGTGGCTCAGTCAGTTAAGCATTGGCCTTTGGCTCAGGTCATAATCTCAGGGTCCTAGGATCCAATTCCACATCAGCCTCCTACTTGCAGGGAGCCTGCTTCTCCCTCTACTTGCAGTTACCCCTGCTTGTGCTCTCTCCCTCCCTCCTTCTCTCTCTCCCTCTGACAAATAAATAAAATCTTAAACAATAAATAAATAAAATGTTAAAAAAAGACAGGAAAATGAGTAAAAGATTTGAAAAGGAACTTCTTAAACTCCAAATGTCAAAATGATAATTTAACATATGAAAAGGTGCTCAAGTTTATTAGTTATCTCGGTATTGTAAATTAAAACCAAAATAAGACACAACACGGAATGGCTAAAGTGAGTGATGATGACTGGAACTCTCATACAGCACTGATGGAGTGTGAATTATTAATAGCCACCCTATCTGCTATAGCTAAACAGGTACACAAAGTTCAGGAAAAGAACACTGTTAAATAAATAAGTCACATTTTTAAATGACTCATTTTATTTTAACACAAGATATTATTACAACTTTGATCCTTTAACACACGATCACCTAAAAAATCCAAATATTTATAGATTTATGAGTCAAGTTTTTCTAATGCCAATTGAGCAAAAAAGCAGCATTCTTAGTATTCATGTGTTTATCTCCCATGCTGCACACATCCCTGGGGTTCTGTCTTCCAGCTCAAAACGTCAACCACCATTATGATATGTGTTATTGACAGAAAACATTTTCTCAACAGAATTCTATGTGCCAGGAATAAATGTTTGCAGTGGAAATACTTTTGCTTTTTACCATTGAACATAATATATATTTCATCTGGGGCCCATCTATCTCCCCAATGTTGTATATCACAAATAGCTAAGATTGTTCTATTCTATGATAGCATCCCAAATGTCCATAGTAATATTAATCACCCAACAAGATTATTAAACTTTATAAAGTATCATGGTAGTTATCATTGAGAGTTTATCTTTTAAACAGCATAGATGTCTAACTATTATTCAAGACTTTAGGGTGTTAGTGGAGATCAGAGACAATTATAATTTAACACCACTCAGCAGTGGTAACCAATGACCACATGAACAATGCATGTCCATCTTCTGGGCCTCCCGGCACTCTGCCCTTCCCACCAAAATTCTATGATCTTCTGTATTATCACATAATAATAATTAATAATAATGATCCACAGAAGCTATTGCTTTATCAGTAATACCAACAGTATGGATCGAGCTACAGAGAACTAATGTATCAGCCAAGAGAGGGCTGGCTGAATCTTTACAGAGGTCTCAGTTCTCTTGGTTTATGGAAATGAATTACATTCTGTTTGGGTCAAAGAATGTTTTTGCATGTAAGACAAACATGGTTTGAGTATTGCCCTCTTCCTGTAACCTCTTTTAAAATTTAGACAGACTTTAAAGGAATAATATACCCAGTTCTGAATTCTTAATGTAAGTTTGATTCCCACATTGCTTTCTCCTAGAAGGAATGACATCCTAAGATCACAAGTCCATGAGAATGATGTATGAGCACTTACATAGGGGTACAGAAACTGAAGAGTAGAGGGGTAAGTTGGAAACACAAACATTGCCTCCTTCAAAATTATCTCAGGGACCAAAAAAATAGAAAAACACAGATTGCTCCTTCTTGCTCATGGCTGCCCCTTGAACATAAGAAGACTTCCCATGTGGCATTGGGGTTGACATCAAAACTATAATAAAAGGATACTGAATCCCTTTCTAAGCCAAACAATGACATTAGGCCCTGGGAGCTCAGAAAAGATGTGAGAAAGAGAGACTTCTTCTGTCTCTGTTGAAGCTGGAGTTTACAGCAGCCAAAGTCATTTTACCCCATATTTGGCAAAGCAATCCAAAGGCTGTATCCAATCCTGCAGCTAGGCTAATCTCAACTTTCAGCACTGTCTGCAAACAGATTTGGGAATTGCCAACTGCCTGATTCCCCTGGCCTGGGAAAAGTTCTTTAAGATGAGTGCTGCTCTGTTCTATACTTCAGTGTTGTCTTTGGGCTAGTAGGTGAAATAGATAACACCAATTGGACAGGATTTGAGAGGTGGCACATGGCAAGTTTTGAGGAAAGTAAATCCTCTATTAAAATGCAATAATGACTCCTTACTTGCTCTTAACATCTTTTAGTGAGTTGGTGAGCTCTGAACGTTGGGTCAGTGAGTGCACCAAGCCCTAAATGACACACCCAAGGTTATTAGTGTTGAAAGGGGAGAGAAAGTGTGAAAATAATCTCCAAAGAAGAGCAGGTCTGTGTGAAGCCAAGCAAAAGCTTAGCATCCAGTCTTAATACTCTAGTCTTAGTATTCTGGGTTTTAGGTGAAAAAGCAATCAGAGTAGGGGACGACGATAACAAAAATGTCTACGAGAGGAGAATTGTAAAAATTTTGAGACCTGGCCCTTTAAGATCTATAGAGATGCATCCTTAAGGTAAAGAGAGAACTCCCGCCCTCAAGAGAAGTCCTGCCCTTAGGAAAAGTTGTCAGGACTAGGGTTACAGAAAGTCATTTGCACAAGTTCCCATGACTTTCTTCTCGTAAGCTCCAGTCTACTTCTGGCGTGGTGATCCCAGATATGCCAATTCTCATTAGAACGGGGTCTTCTTTTGTGCGAAGCAGGATCTGACCCTGACTGAGTTCCCACTCCTGCTTTGTCTTTGTAGACTAAATTTTGCCTTCTTGCCCAAGTTCCACCATCCACTGTTTGCAACTTCCTACTTTTGCCTTTGCCAGTCCCATCCCCTGCAAAGATTTTGCCTCCATCAGCTCAGGTGGGAATGCACCAGAGACCAGCTTTGCTTGCCTAGAAGTTTTTACGCCGCCATGAATTCCATAGGATTATCCTGGGAGCTGGTGAGCTAGAGGACTAGGCAGGCAGTGGCACCAGAATCTCTGATAAAGAGAAGCAGTTCCAGTCTTCAGATAAATTGAAAGGGCTAAAGAAGAAGACATAGGATCATAGGGGCAGAGCTCTGTGCCCTCCACAGCAGCCCTGGGTACCAGCAGAACCCACTTGAAAGCCCCTGCCAGTACACACCTCAGAGGTCATTAGCATTTTAAGGAGGCCTGGAAGCTTCAACCTCCCATTTGGAACATGATTTCAACTGCCAGCTTAAGGGAATCAAGGCATTTCCCTCCCTTTATTTACATGTAAAGCAGAAAGAAGCACAGCAGTTACAAGTCCCAGAGCCCCTGGAGAGGAAGGTGTGATAATCACAGGATAATATTATCCCTCCAGAGCAGTTACTAGGCTCATCCAGCTGTTGCCCTCAGCTAGCCAGCTGCTCAGAGGACTGTCTCATTTGGGGTAAAGGTGGGAGACATTTTCAGGCTTGGAGATAATTGAGTGAGGCAGCAGGGTGAGAGGTGATTGAAGTTAAAGGCAGGGCCAGCACACAGGTTTGGACCTCAGGCTAATCCTTCAGATCCTTTGACAGTGATTTTTTCCTCCTGCTGGAAGAGTGGGGGAGAGAGTTTTCCTCTAAGAGTCTGCAAAGGAGGGCAGAGAAAGAAAAGCTATGAGGTGCTCACCAGGTGGGAAGGAGAAGGAACTCTCAACTGCCCTTTGCTGAGTTTGAATATCCATCCTTCTATGTGTACGTCCTGCAATTATGATGCCCACCGTGATGGGAGGAGCAACTGATGCTATTGCCACAGAACATCAAGAAGGAACCAGACTCTGGTCTACCCATTGGTCTGAAACTGGAAAAATACATTACATTCCCTTATTAGCCCAGCCTCAGTACAGTTCAAAGCCCTCACACTCAGCATTTTCTCCTCCTCCTCCTCCTCCTCCTCCTCCTTCTTCTTCTTCTTCTTCTTCTTTTAAGATTTATTTGACAGGAAGAGAGGAAGAGAGAGCACAAGCAAGGAGAGTGGCAGGCAGAAGAGGGAGAAGCAGGCTCCCCACAGAGCAGTTGGAGCCCAATGTCGGACTCAATTCCAAGACCCCGAGATCATGACCTGAGCCTGAAGTCAGACGCTTAACCAACTGAGCCACCCAGGTGCCCAAGCATTTTCTATAAACTGAGTGGAAAGAGAAAAGAATAGAAACAGCGTTGTTAACAAGGTAAAGATCCATTTTTCTAACTAACCTAAAGTTTAGTCATAGATGTGGTTGTCCCTATACCCTTTGTTCATTTGCTTCCAGCTGGGAAGGATACTGAATTGTGGCAAGCCTCTCAGACCACCAATCCAAAGCAGGGTTTGGTTGGCATTGTCCTTGAGAATAATGGGACACAGTACCCCAATAACTGGTATTATTGACCCAGAATGTGAACGCCCATAGATTCCTCTGGCCATGAGCATGCTGCATTTGAAATCTCCAGCCCCAGGAAAGTAATTTTTGTTATCTTCCCTGTAGGAGATCTTTCTTTGTCTTTGGAGTATCTTGAATTATCTTTTAAGTTGCCACTTTCACACCCCCTGGTAGTCTCTTTGACTTCTGCCTGTCTGGGTGGCTTGTCTGGAACACCTCCACCTGTCTGTCATTAGGCTTCTTTATGTAGTGTTCCAAGCTTAAAGCCAGGGTTAGGGTTACTGACAGTTACGTGGGCTCAGCAGCTTTTATAATTATCTCTGAAGGCTGCGTGTCTCAATCCAAGTATTTATAAATGAAGGGATGCCTCTCATTTCATATCATTACAAAGTAATAGCTCCACTCAACCTACATTTCTCTAGCACTCACTAAGAGATAGTTCTCAGATCCAGACACTAATAATTACAGGAAGAGCGATCTTTAGGATATATGGAGAATTGTCCCTTCCTCAGTGGTCTTTGTGCTTTCGAAGGCCCATGAACCTGGTGCATAGTGGGAGGGTTAGGGAAGGGAGGTGATATGGGGTTGTATTAATCAGGTTTAGTGAGGGAAATTGTATTATCGCAAGTATCATGGAGTAAGGAATTCCCATAAGGATTAGACCTTATGTGATTGAGGTAGTCACTGGGGAAGTAAGGGCTTGGAGTGGAAGGGTCAGAGAAAGATGATTGACTAACATGGTGTACGTGAATTAACTGGAGCTTGCAAGAACATCTGGAAGCTAGGATCTTCTAGCTGTTTCAGTCTGACTGTGAAAAATGCTGTAGAAGTCTGCAGAAGGCATTTGGATCTATGTAACTACTGCCTCTATGAGTTTGCAAGAAAGGGTAAGATGGCAGACAAGGGGTGCTGTTGGTCAGCAAGACCACCAGGTGAGATCAAGATCAAAATGGGACCCACCTGTAATTCTGTATCTCTTTCATCACTTCTCATTGGCAACCATCTTCAACTTCTGCTTCATATCCACTTCCCAAATCTCATACAAGTTCTTTTGAACCCAACCCAGAAAACTCTCAGGCATTCCCCAAGATTCTAGGAAATCTAGTTTCTGGTGTAACAAAATTAACAATAGAAATCCAGTATATTTGTGTCTAATCTGTAGCCCTTCCCCCCTCTCCCATCACCATCATCACTGAGGCAGAGAGTGATTTCTTTATGGAAAGATCCATAGCCTTCCCAGATCTAAACACACCGCCTCCCTTTTGTGATTGACATTTGTTTAAACCTATAATTTGCCTAAGTTAAATAAACATTAAGGGCACAGAATATTTAGGTACCTGGTGTAGTTTTCCTTGAGAGATTCATTCTCTTGGCACAGTCTGGCTGCAGATGTCTGTGGGATATGCCCATCAGACATCCAATGGGATATGTCTATGGAATATATCTGCCAACATACCTTTATCTGGCCTGATCCCCATCCCCTCACTTGCACTTAAATTTTCTGAATTTTTTCTCCTGAATACTCCTAGTGAACCAAAGAGAGGATCTTTAGTGGGCTCTCTGTTGGCTCCAAGTTTTAAAGTGAGGGACAGAGTAAACTAATTGTTGTCCCTGCCAACAATTGAAAATGCCAAGGCCAAAATTCAGGAGCAAGTTATGATAAGACCAAATAAACCAGACTTTCTTGCTACAAAGTTCTAGCAGGCTCCATCCCTTCTCATCATGACTTGCTGTAAAATGCAATTCTGCCCCATGGCTGCCCTCATTCCGCCGTTATATCTGAACTATATCTCTTGTTCCCTTTTATTTCCCAGTCTTATCCAGTCCCTTTCCTTCTCTCCTATCCCCTCATCTTTTCCTTCTCCATTTCCAAAATACACAGCCCTTAAAAAATCCTCTATGAAGTATGAATACAGTGTTTCTTATCGTGACCAGTGGATCACAGTATTTTGAAATCCCCATGATTTTAGCGACAGACTCTGGGCCCCCAGTTCAGGCCTACTAAACCAGAACCAGGTGATGGGCCCATGAATCTAAATCTCTAACAAGCATTCTACGTAATTCTAATGCAAACCCATTTTTAAAAGTACTGCACTAAAGGCTTTAAGGAAATAAATTACTGTTATTAATTGTTGGTCCCCGTTACCTAATCCTTACACCATGAAAATAGTTTGCCCTCCTTTTGTTTAAATATCTTCTAATTGCATTTTTCAATATGTGTGCTTCTGTTGAAAACAGTCTTGAGCCTCCAAGAGGACTAGCATCCAAAGACCACAGTCAGTTGGAAGCAGGTGTTACTGGAAAGGGTCATTAGGAGATAGTGCTGGGTCCATGGGAGGTGGGGAAGGGATGGTCCACACTGATGGTATTCACTAGAGGATGGCCCAGGCTTCACTCTCTTGCTGTTTCCCCATAAGATATTTTCTGCGACTTCGGAGTTGATCTTTATATTCTATTCTTTTTCAAGTTTCCTTATTCAAGTTTCCTGACTACCTTAGTCTGCTCAGGCTGCTGTAACCAAATACCATAGATGGGAGGGCAGGGAATGGGGAGGGGCTTCAACAACAGAAACTTATTTCTTACAGTCCTGGAGACTGCAAGTCCCAGGTCTGGATCTGGAAGAGTTCCGTTTCTAATGAAGCCTTTCTTCCTGGCTTGTGGACGACAACCTTCATGTGATCTTTCCTCTGAGTGCACAGAGAGAGATGGAGCTCCAGTGGCTCTTCTTATAACAACACTAATCCTACGGATCAGGGCGCCACCCTTATGACCTCATTTAACCTTAGTTACTTCTCTTAAGGCCTCATCTCCAAATGTAGTCACAATGAGGGTTAAGGCCTCAACATATGGATTGGGGAAGATCCAAACATTCAGTCCATAACACTGAACTCCATGCTAGAGCTCCAGAATAGGTGGGTGGCTCTCAGACTCAAAAGAACCCCAAGTTATCTGCAGAGGACTTTGGGCATAAGACAATGGGTTTGTCTGAATGACAGACCCAGAGCCTCTTTGTAAGAATTCTTGTTAACATGATGCACATATCACTCCATTCATCAAGACTTCCATCTCATCATGGAATGCTTCTCTCAGGCATCTCCCCACCTTATCACCCTGGCAGGCCATTCTATTTGGAGGTAATGGTGGCTATCTGTCCTTTGGCCTTGGCCTTGCCCTCTCTCCTGAGCTGACAGGAACACCTACTGCAGGGTTCCTCAACCTTAGCGCTGTTAATATTTGGGCCTGGACAATTCTTTGTTGTGGGGGACTAGCCTACATTTTGCAGGATGTTTGGCCTCTACTCACCGGATGCAGGTAGCACCCCATCTAGTTGTGACAATAAAATATGTCTGTAGACATTGTCAAATGCCCCTCTGGGGACAAAACTGTTCGTGTTTGTGAACAACTTGACCTAAACATCAGCTTCCCCATTTTACCCACATTTCTAGGGACTCAAGTACCCATTCAACATAAATTTTGAGCCTTAGATAGCCTGATTCCTGTTCTGTTTTGTCACCTTTTATCACCAGGACTCTAGGAAAAGTATAATGGTGCATCGGTCTTCTCCTTCTAATGCTGCAAAGTGTAGCCTGAGAACCTCTGAGGCATCTGAGGGAATGTGCTCAGAGAATTTATGACCAGGCACACAGCAATGCAAGAACTTAGAGAAGTGACTTACCTTTGAATATTTTCATTTATAAAATGAGGGGAATCTGATTAGGGCTCATTAAGTTCCCTTGCAGCACTAATATTCTATGAAATGTTCCAATTTCTGTGTAAAACATCAACAGACATTAAAAACAATTATACTTCTGATCCACAGTCTAGATAATTTAGCCAAATCTGAGAGTCAGATTTCTAGGATGAAAGAGCAATAAAAGTTATAGCCCCTTGTAAGTAGCTCAGTGTATTGGCCGGGAAGCACTTGAGTATTACAAATGACAAAGTTCAATAGTTCACAAACAGATGAACAAAGAGGGAAGACTTCACAGAGGAGATGGGAATTAAGCTGAGTCTCAGAAAACTATCAAGATAGGTGCACCTGGGTGGCTCAGTTGGTTGAGCGTCTGCCTTCGCCTCGGGTCATGATCCCAGGGTCCTGGGATCAAGCCCCACATCAGGCTCCTTGCTCAGTGGGGGAGCCCACTTCTCCTTCTCCCCCTGACCCTGCTTGTGCTCTCTCTCTCTCTCTCTCTCTCTCTCTCTCTGTGTCAAATGGATAAATAAAATCTTAAAAAAGAAAACTATCAAGATAAGGAGAAAATGAAGATTCCTTTGAGCTGCTTGCATTGTATCGCAGCTCTGACTGTGTATTAGAGCCACCTGGGGGAGTTGTTTTACTTTCCCCCTGCTCAGACATCACCCAAAATCCAATCTCTAGAGATGAGGCCTGGGCATTGGCATTTTTTTCAAAGTTCCCTAGGTGATTCTAATCTGCAGGCCATGTTGAGAAAAACCACTAAGCTAGGCAAAGCAAGATGAGCAAAGCTCTCATTATTTTAATATGTTATAATAACACTTAGCACCTGCAAGGTCTTTTCATGCTCTTGGCATTTAACTTGAAACATATATTAATTACTTACCAAAAGAAAATCCCAAAGGGCCTTTCCTTGGCCCTGACATTAAGCAGGAGCATGAACACCTGGGGGCTCTATGGGTGCCTCTGTTGGCAAATGCTCACACCTGTGCTTGCTCGCCCACCCACACAGCAGTAAGAATGAACGCTCCTTCAGTGCACTCCTACAGCACCCTGCACATACACACACAGCAAGTGCTTATCAAGGTGCAGGGCAGTGTATCTGTGCTTCTTCATTTTCCCACAACAGATGGTACAGTAGTATGTACATTATTGTCCAGTGCATTTTGAGTGGCTGGACAAAGGAATGAACAAATGAAAGAAATAAATTCATCTGTGGATACCAACTCAGTTTCAATATCTTCTGCATTCTGGAGATGGCCTCACCAATTCTCTGACCTCCTGGACTCTAGATCTGACCTGGATAGCCAGGTGATAGCTTCTTGGCCTCTAATGTCTTTATTTCCACATTGAACTATATCTCTCTCCTATGTCCGCCTATGGAGTGTGGACAGAATCCCCAGTCCCTCAGGAAACAACCTCATACCGGGCAGACTTTGACCAGGCTGCCATGTTAGACTCTAGGCATGTTCTCCACATCTGTCAGAGCCTCCAAGCTGCCACCCAAACACCAGACAAATAACTAATCTTGAGCATCTATGTAGAATGGGCTGACAGTATACTTATTTCACAGGCAAGATACTCAAATTTCCACTTTGAAACAGTTTTCCACAATATGCTGAGGACTTCTATGGCAAATATGAAAACCAAGACATTCCTGCCTATAGCAGTTGTACTTCATGTACTCATGCTGGCTTTTCTTCAGAATTATTCCACAGCCTTCCTCCTGGAAAAATAAGTCTTTGTCTTTCTCATGTCACCTGAATCATTAAATCTGGTGACCATCTAATCTCGTATTTTCTTTTTCCTTTTGGTCGGGTGTATTATCCTTGTCACCCTCCAAAATTATAAGCTTCTTGAAGATGGGGCCCTGTCTTTTGCTTCTCATACATCCAGCATAGCAACTAGAATATGAACTCTGAGACAAGGGACTGGCTGTTTTATTCACTGCAAGATCTTCTTAGGTTTCTTTTAGCACATAAAACACTTCCTGAAGTGTGACAGACAGCAAATGAACATTTGTTGTATATGAAAGTAGTAGCATGAGGATGTCGTTTTATAATTCAGTGTTTACAATTGTTTTGACTTTATAATTTATAATGATTCCTATCTCTTTTCAAAACCAATCATGGACAAACCTCTAATTTAGGCTAAACATACCATTGGGAAGGTTCCCCAAGTTTCCTTTCTGTACTTTTTCTTAACAGCCTGGTATCTATATCCCTACAATTAAATCTGGCTATATAAACTTACTCCCTACATGAGTCTGATCTTACCCTACAAAGTATCACTTTGAGTGAGAGATCACTACTCTAAAAAGACACCTTTTTTTTTTCCTTTCATCCCAGGAAGGTCCACCACATGCACTGTCTTAGTCATGTTTTGGAGAGAAAACAATTACATGGAAGCATGTAAAACTAATAGGCCTCTACTCTATTTTACAAAGCATCTGCATTTTCTTTTCTTTTCTTTTTTAAAGATTTATTTATTTGCAAGAGAAAGAGAGCATGAGCAGGAAGGGCAGAGGAAGAGGAAGAGTGACTCTCAAGCAGATGCCACAGTGAGCACCGAGCCCCACATGGGGCTTGATCTCACAACTTTAATATTGTGACCTGAGCTGAAACCAAGAATCAGATGCTTAATGAACTGTGCTATGCAGGGGTCCCAAGGTCTCTGTATTTTCAAAAACATTTCTTAGCCCAAAAGAAATCTTTGGAGATGAGAACAATAGTAGTAAAGAATTGTAAACTTATGACATTTTTGTCTAGAGATGCTTTTTATTGGAAACTGTCCTCTATTATAACTGAGAATGCCCTTATTTTGGTCCTAGCTGGATAATCAAAGGCAATAACTTTCCCTAAATCTCGAACTTCTTATTGAAAAAGTGACAGTATTGAGCCACAACATTAGTTTTCAAATACATGGTCTTCCATTTCTCTACCCTGAGATGGGGTGTTACATGGGTCAGCTAAGAGAGACTAAGATTCACTACAAGGACTCATTGAATTCACATATGTTCCAATAAATTAAATAAGTAACATCTCAACAACTCATTTTAATGTATATAGATTCTATTATGATTTATCACATATAAATTCATTTAAAGAAAACCTTACTGAATTTAAAGTATTTGCTGTTATGGGGTACCTGGATAGCTCAGTCATTACACGTCTGCCTTCAGTTCAGGTCATGATCCTAGGGTCCTAGGATCCAGCCCCACATCAGGCTTCTTGCTCTACAGGAGTTCCTATTCTACAGTGTTCCCCCTCTCATGGTGTCTCCCTCTGTCAAATAAATAAATGAAATCTTTAAAAAATAAAAAATAAAGAAAGTAAGGTATTTGCTGTTATGCAAATACTCCCTCACAGGATATAAACTATACTAACAGACTCCTCTTCATCAATATTGGGAATTGCCTGTCTGAAGCACCACTATAGATCCTTCCAATTGTTTCAGGGAAGAAAATAGAAGTTACTCTGGATATACAGAGTTTTATATAAGAATTACAGGCTTACCCAGCTTTTGGAAGAGCTTAGAGAACAGAGTTCGTTGATGTCAAAGGTGAAGACTTCAGCCTGAATCCCCCAAAGTCAACAATTCAAAAGAGCTTGCCAGAAACTCCATTCAGTCCACAAGAGTCTTCACGAAGATCCCACCAACAATTTCAATCTGTAGCAGTAAACAGTGGTTCTCAAGAACTCACCAGAAAACTCCTGCCCATCTCACATTTACTCACATATCTGACAGCACTAGCCTCCAGAGAACAGTGATTTCTCCTTCTCTTTTGTATTCCAAATCTATGTAAGGGGCAAATGCTAAACTGAATCTGTATATAAGAGAAGATCCTGGGAAATGTAGACTTTGGATTTTCCTCTGCACTGCAAAGGAGACCTTAGAAGGGTGTGGTATTGGTGCCAAGTTGTCAATAGACAGTCCAGGACTACAGAGAGAGGACACCATTTGTCAACACAGCATCCGTACATGCCCACTTTTCCCATTTTAAACTTCAAATAAGATATTAACATCATTTTGATCTACTGTAGTGCAATTATACCTCATACAGGCAAAGACTTTTGCTCACTTTTTGCTCAAAAATTAGATACAAGACTCTACATGTCATTTCATCTTTTTTTTTTTTTTTTTTTTTTTTTTTTTTTTTTTTTTTAGAGAGAGAGAGAGAGAGAGAGTGAGCATAAGCAGGGGGAATGAAAGAGGGAGAGAAGGAATCCTAAACAGGCTCCATACCCAGCATGGAGCCCAATGTGGGGCTCAGTCTCACCACCCCTGTGATCATGACCCAAGCCACACTCAGCCATCCAGGCACCCACGTCATTTCTTCTTTCAATAATACCCTTCCTCGGGCACCTGGGTGGCTCAGTGGGTTAAAGCCTCTGCCTTCGGCTCGGGTCATGATCTCATAGTCCTGGGATCGAGGCCCGTATCGGGCTCCCTGCTCAGCAGGGAGCCTCCTTCTCCTTCTCTCTCTGCCTGCCTCTCTGCCTGCTTGTATCTCTCTCTGTGTGTGTCAAATAAATAAATAAAATCTTTAAAAAAAAATAATGCCCTTCCTCTTTAAGCTCAGACCAAATTCCATTGGGATCTTGTAACTTTAGCCCTGAATTATAGGGTAACCTACAATTAACATATACTAGAAATAGGAGATTGGGAAAGTGAGAGGGAAGAATAGGTAAACATGTAAAGTGCATAAAGTCAAGGAAGAAAATATGCATAACCACAAAGTCCTCATTTTTGCCACTAATCACATAACCATAGTTGACTTAATAATTTCCTTCTTACACTACACATTCTATGTTTCCTTTTTCCTCATTCAGAACCTTGGCTGGTTATGAATCTTTACCTGGCAGGGTACTCCACGACTGGATGTCCAAAAATGGTGGTTATAGATGTTCCATTGAGGGTAGGGAAATCAAATACAAATCTAGGCTACATCTATTTTAGTGAGGATACATTATTACTCTTTGTATGAGAGAGGAGGTTCAATCTAATCACCTGTCCAAAACCACATAAGGGTTTCATGTTGATCTATAGGCAGTTCTAGCATTCAGCTCTATAGCAGCCAGATCAGTCTGAATGAATAAAAGCCATGTTGTTGAGTTCATATATAACTCCACCCCTGCCACCATGGGCCCAGATTCTCTTCATGAATTCACTGAGCAATGACTGAGGTGTCAGGAAAGAGGCTAACTGACAGAGCAGCGTAAGTCTTCTCAGCCACCTGAATTTTGGGAACCTCTTACCAGTAGTATTTGGTGAGAATTTAATGGGACATAAATATCCCCTTATTTTCCATGTATTCTGTGAGACCCTTCCACAATCTTCTTCACAGACTTTGTTATAATCAACATTCTAATCTTATTCCTACTAAGTCCATGACCACCTGGCCTAATTGTGACTGAATAAATGTGTATCCTTGGCCATCTTTCCTCCAGGAAAAGCGAACAAAGAAGTGCAGTACACTTCAGCAATATCCTCAAATGCTTTCCTGAGACTGGCCATTGTATTCACTCACCCACTTTTGGGTGGTGCAGAATTATCTATAAAACAGTCCATTTTTTTCTTCCTTAGTCAGCTGGAAATAGAGAACTCCCATGGAGCAATATATGCTGATTGAGAAAGAGTTATCAATGTAGCAAAAATAAATGCAAGGACATTGTTAAAATTGCAATAACACATTGAAGCTCCTAATACCAAAGGTGGAATCTATTCTCCCATCTCTTGACTCTGGGCTCTCTTAATAGCCATGCTATGAAATAGAATGTGGCAGAAATAGCTTTGAGTTCTGAACATAAGCCTTCAGAATCCTCACAGAAATACTTGTGTTTCTTGGAACTCTGTAATCTTCGTGTGAAAAATCTTGGACTAACCTTATGAATGATCAGAGATACATAGTATAGTCACCACCAATGTTCCAGCTGAAAACCTGTCAAGAGCCACACAAGTGTGTGAGGCCATCCTAGATCACCCAGCTCTCTGCTGATCTGCCAGATGACAGAAGACACATGAGTAAACCCAGCAGAGATGAGAGAAGTTGGTCCAGACCACAATTAAATAAATAAAATAATTAATTAACTAATTAATTAAAAAGTCCAAAATAACCTTGATCCAAAATTCTGAGGATTTGGGCTATGATTGTCCTGTTATATTACACAGTATCACCTATCTCCTAAAGATACTTTGAGTACCACTGGATCTGCTTGGCCTTATAGCCCAAGAAGCAGAGCACCTTATGTCTTCTAGAAAGCTTTATCTTTATCTGGGCTGATCTCAGAACTGGTAACAGATAAACGGGTCCAATTAGCAGATTAGCCTGCACTTATGTGTATCTATTATTTCTAGAGTTCAGAGGCTCACAGGTGTTATGCCCCTTTCTTAGGGGTGATAGGTACAAGATGCAGCAATTTGACCTTCACTTCACTTTGTAGGGAAATCTTAATATGCCGCAGACCATTCAACACCTAAAAACTTCCTCAAAATGGGAAATATTTGAATTTTGGGGAGCTTAATTTTCCACCTCTCTGACTTCCATATCATTTGTCAAGGCATCTAAAGTATTTCCTGCATCACAATCATCATTTCCAAGCACCATCATGTCAGTTGTATTACAGATTGGGATCATTCCCCATGTAATGGTGAGACAGACAAGGTCCCTGCATGCTATATTGTGACAAAGAGTTTATGAGTTTGAGGTAAGACAGTGAAGCTATACTACTATCCATGCCAAGTAAAAGCAAACTGTTTATAGGATTTATTTATTTATTTATTTATTTATTTATTTTATTTTATTTTATTTTTGCTAATAGGTATAGAGGATAAAAATAGTCACCAGAGCAATAAAAAATACCATACATCAGGAATTTAACTGGTTTGTTCAAGTGAAAAACAACAACAAAACAACAGAACCAGCAGCTACATTTGGAATTGCCACTTGATTAAATTTACAAAAATTGACTTTTATTCTCCAAATTCTATCTCTGTCATGCAAGGTAGGCACGCATATTCCCAATCTTTGATCATATCACTAAACTCTGAAATTCCCTGTAGTGTGTTATATTGATTATGGTTTTCTACTTTGGTACAGAGAAACTACCATTTGTTTCTTCTTATCATTGTACCTATCTTTCCATAGGTCAGGAAGCCAACATGGAAGATTTTGGCACTTTCTAGTTATGCTTATTCCAACAATTCATTCAGAGACTAGGAAAATAGTGGTGTTCAGGGTATCACTATACCTATTTGTTTTTAAGATTTTATTTATTTATTTGAGAGAGAATTAACCAGGTAGGGGTGGAGAAGAGGGGCAGAGGGAGAAGCAGACTCCACACCGAGCAGGGAACCCAATGCAGGCCTCAATCCCAGGACCCTGGGATCTTGACCTGAGCTGAAGGCAGATGCTTAACCAACCAAGCCACCCAGGCACTCCTCACTATATCTATTTTGAGATAGAACTTAGGCCAAAACTCCACACATCATTCGACCTTTATAAGCTTCTCCTCTACATTTGCATAATAAAAAGACATTTTTAATCCTCTGGAATTGGCATCGATTTAGATGTCCAGGAATAACTCACAATTCTAGGTATTCCTCAATGCATCCTCACCTTTATTAATGACCACAACTCAATCTGAGGAGGAGCATGAGGAAGATATATGTTATAAATATTCACAGTGGAGCAGAATCCTTCTTCATTGTGGTTACAAATTTCCCTTTACTTAAGAATCATGGAATCTGGAGAGTCAAGACTGGGAATTGGGTTAGGGGTTATGACTTTCTATTGTGATTATTCCAATTCAACATTAAATTCTTTATTCTTTGGTCTAACACCTATAATCTATTTCCATACACAAACAATTATAAATTGACAAAATATTGGAATTCTTCTTGGGTATATGGAATTTCCCTCCCAATTGTAAGTTATGTTTTATTCTTATCCTCCTGGGTTTTACTAGGACTTAAGTCTAATTATGGTTCTGGAAGTAAAGAAAGGTGATCCATGGGTCTAAAAGAGAACCCCCATTTCTTGCAGGGTGAATGCCTGAATTAAAATCATTAGAGTGTGGTCAGGAGGAAACATGATAGTGCTGCTTCTACTGGGCAAGGAAGGCCCAACAAGTTTGGGTACTTAAATTCATTGAAATCCACCCACATTTCTCCTCGTGATTTTCAAGTTTCCACTCCTTTTTGGTAAATGCTCTCGCTTTAATATAAAAAGACCTGGTAAATCTATATATTCACTTTGAATTTCAATTTATCCACTCTCAGGATTATACTTTTGGTTGGGTTTTAGAAATATTGGCCAGTGACTACAAGAAATAAGGAATTCCTTCAAGATTGTAACTAAATTCACAGTCTTTTTTTCTTATCCCATTCCTTGAATAACAAATTTAAAACCATGGTATTGTGGTATTGTGTTTCTGTTTCCAAGCTTTACATTGCACTCAAAAGGAGCTAGCCCCACTCTGGATTTCTTAATATTATTTATTTTAACCATAAAGTTTTATTACTATTACTACTTTGCCTCCTAAAGTCTTATCTTCTGTAGATACATAACTCCAGGAAATTAGAGGTGATGATCTAAATAACTGTTTTACTGTGACTCCTCTTGCACTGACACTAAAATTGTTACTGCCTTCAATTATAATCCCATCAGAGAATCCATTTGACAGTTTCATTCTTGAAGTTTAATTACCCCAATTTTAATTTAAACTTACAATTTTTTTTAAAAAAGTCTATTACTTAGAGTTCAGTCAAGAAGTACAAACCATTCTAGAGGCACCTGGGTGGCTCAGTCAGTTAAGCATCTGACTTGATTTTGGCACAGGTCATGATCTCAGGGTCATGTGTCAGGCTCTTCACTGGGTGTGGAGCCTGCTTAAGATTCTTTCTTTCCTTCTCCCACCACCCCTCCCCCTCCCTCTCTAAAGGAAGGAAGGAACGAACAAACGAATGAACAAACAAATGAAAGAGAGAAAGAGAAAATGAAAGAAAGAAAAAAAAGAAAGAAAGAAAGAAAGAAAAATACAAGCTACCCTATTCCAAGTATGAAAAATGTAAGTCAGTAAATAAGAGCTTCGAAGCACAGGCTGAGGAAGCTGACCCTAAAGATCTTATCTGAAGCACCAAAACAGAGTTTCAAGAGCTCTCTGGAGAACTATTTTAATCTTAAAAATCCCCCAGAAATTTGTACCACATCTCTGTTCTCAGAGGTAAACCAAGTAAGTTCTCTAGACCTCACCAAGACCTAATCATGAATCCTTCACCTGCCCAAGAATCTGGCTGCGATTACCTCTAAAGAATAGTGACTTCCCATTCTTTTGTGTTTCCAAATAACATACAAACATCTCTCATAGAGAAACCCTAACTTGAAACCATAGAAGAAGAGATTTCTGGAAAAGGAAGTCTCTCAATTCCCTTCCGCAATGCAGAAGACACCAAAGAAAGGAATAATAATAATTTCAAGTTTGCTGCAGAGTCTGGCACACTGGTCTTGCACTTTCATGTGATATACCTTTAAATCAAGAGTTAGAAAATAGATCTCTGTATCCTACAGTTTTCACTCACTCTGCTTTATCTGTCAAAATCTTACCAAGGCATCCCCACTGATCATGGGAATTTTTCTCAACCACTCACCTTGGTCGCTTTCCTTTTCAGTCCAACATTACCAAAAAGAATCTATTAAAAATTATTTTTAATCTTTAAAGTGTTTTAATCATCCCAGGTGTGAGTGATGTTAATACTATGTCTATGATTTTTCATTGTTCAGTTCAAACTGGAAAGGCACCCAGAAGCTGAAAACAAAAGCTAATACTTGAAATATGGTCAAGTCACATGAGAACCTAGATTCAATTCAACTGGACTCAAGGGCAATTTTTATTTACATAGAGTTTACCTAGTATGGGATATAGGCTAAATGATTAGATTTTTACAGATTAGATCTCTGAGGCAAGGTGTTACCAAGAATTACAACGGAATGAATTGTCTTGATTCAGAACTTCACAGCTCCTGATCTATCTGACTGTACTTTTCTCTTTTTCCCAAGATAATATTTAGCAGAGCATATACATAAACCAGAGAAGAAAATTTCCACTTTCAAATGGCAGAAGACAAGAGGACTAGGGAAGACTGATCACTTAAAAAAAAATACTTTTAGAATTATGTGCATATATAAACCACTGAAGATAACATAAAATAAATACAAATAGCAGAAGAGATTTAAATTTGGGTTTGGCAAATATTTTTCTTATCTACCAATTCCAGCCAGTCAGTAGTGGTGGTAGCTAAGAGAGCCTTGTTGAGAAGGATTCTGAAGCTAAAGCCTCATTCAGGGGGAAAAAAAGTGCCATGATCAATTAGTAATGTCAGCCCACAGGCCAGAAGTAGAGATGGTAACACTGTATGTTTGCCATCTTTGACTAGTGTTATAAAAACCTTGCTAACCAATAAAACTTAGCACATTTGGCCATATAGTCTCCCCTAAGTTATGATTTTGTGTCATTCTCAAAAATCACCAGGGAGGAAAGTAGGCCAGGTATTATTATTCACCTTTTACAAAGGTGAACTCTAAAGCTTAGAAATCTTCAAAGCTTGAATTGTGGGTAACTTGTTGAAATAATCACTATCAATAAACTAATATATGGCAGGAACCACACCAAAACATATCTGTCTGGGTCATACATCCAAGGGTTTTTCTAATAGTCCATGTAGTATAAGAATAACTGGTTTTAAGGAGGGCACATGATCTGATGAACCCTGGGTTGTTATACACAACTAATGAGTCATTGAACACTACATCAAAAACTAATGATGTACTATAGGTTGACTAATTGAATTTAAATAAAAGAAAAAAATAATAATTTGTTTACCTCTTTTTAGAAGCAAAGAGAAGGCACGTCAGTGACTCTTTAAAGATGTTATAACTAGTTCTCCATAGGCTAAAGTGTGATTAGTAAGACTGCATCTAGCATTGAAAAGAAGATGTTAGAACATCACTGACCCCTTCCTTATATCTGCCCTCTAAGGCCAATGCATTGCTTCATAGGGACACATCTAACTAAAGGCTGAACGTTTGACTTGGTGCCTAAGGACCTCAGCGAGCTAAGAAAAAAGAGGGGATTATTGGTGTGAAAGAGAAATAACGATCCTGACCATTCATGGGGATGCAACCATTGTAAACTACTTAGAAAACAAAATGTGGTATTAATACTCATTAATACTACTACCAAAGCTAGGTACATGTTGTTATCCTGTATCAAGGTTCTCAGAGTATTCATCAGACATGCCTTGCCTGCCTGCCCACTTCTGCAAGGCAGCATGTTAAAAACCCTAACCCATTACCACATCCATTTTCCCACACCTATTCCTGTTCTCCTTGAATTCACTGTCTCATCATTTTTCATGGCCTTAGCTTCACACCATACCCAATTATGAAAGAATTTTTTGTTCAGTCATCAGCATTCCACAAAATGTCATTAAACCATAACCAGTTTCCCCTCTTTCTTTATGATCAGCTTTCCTTTGTGGCTGTCCGACCTGAGCACACTGGCCAGGATATATGTCAATGGCTATTCAAGAAATGCCAATAAGACACTAACGCCTCATAACTGTCTAGTCTTTTTATTTCTTCAAATAGTCTCCAAGCTATTCTCTCATAAAAACTATATGAGAAAGACAGGGCCGGGTTCATCACTATAGGCCATTGAGTCAACCAGCACATGAATAGTTGAAGTGACTTTCAGGTTCCTATTAATATGAAAGGGAGCTAAAATAGTCAACTCCACAGTTAAGGAAGATTAACCCGGTGTCTGATAAGTCAAAGACTCTCAATAATATTAGCTGAATGAATGAATGAAGAAATGAAAGCATGTATTAGAACTCTTGGCACAGTGCTCTTTGCATTTGGTTGTACTGAGACCATATTCCATATCAGAACACAGTTCTAATCTGGTTAGAAAGAATGCCAGAGTAAGTTGCATCCTGTTCCCACTTCTGCAAAACTCTCTGAGCTGGGTAGAAGGTGCCAGAAATAAGCCTGTTCCTGTCATATTGATGCCCTTTATCCAGAACCCCTCAAGGAAGAATGGGATTAGAAACTGACCATTATTATCAAAGAGCATTTATTGAAGGCCAATTATAATAACTACTTGCATTTGAAACTGCTTTGCCATTTGAAAAGCACTTTCCCACCCATTAGTCCATTTGTTCCTTCCAATAATGCGCTGAAGAATGTATCATCATTATCACACATTTTACAGATGAGGAAAATGAGCTGGAGGGAGGTTAGGTAACCTGCCCAGGATTATATAGCTCATAAACAGCAGACCTGGTCTGGAAACAAACCCTACCAGCTTTGAAATCAGTGTTCCTTCTAATGCACTGTGGTGTCTTCCAAAAATATGAGAGTCATCTCTGGGAAGATTTCCAAAGAAATGTAAAATTCTCCATCATCTCCATCACCTCTGCCTATGCCTCCTTGAGCCCACATACTACCACCCACCCAGGTTTTCCCAGCTTTCAGAATAGGGCTCCAACCCAGTAAGCAACTGGTAAAATGCAGCCCATGAACTTGATCACATTCACTTTCAAAGCACATGTTATGTGATTTAGAGGTCATCTGGTTAAGATCCTTTTTCTTTTACAATGCATTTTTAGATGACAATCTCTTCAAGTGTTACCTTCCAAAAGCCTATTGTCTGCCAAAATGCAAAATTACACAAAAAGATGGCAGAATTTAGGGAATTTAGCAGGGAGAGCAATTAAAGTTACATGAAGGCAAGACTGAGAAACACTAGGCTCCTGTTCGTGAATTACTAACCGAAAGGAATGAATTTCCAGAAGCTTTCAAAATAAGAATTAGTTCATTCACTCATTCCTGCAGATATGAGTGTTTAACTTTTTACTCACAGGCTTGCAAGATGCTGCAATATGATAATGAATGAGGATGAATGGCTTCTAAAATTATTCAATTAATGTCTTCCTGCTTCCCACAAGTTCATTTATTTCATACGGCTTTTTTTTTTTTAACTGAGACAAGGTAGGCTTCACCTTTCCCAATGCAGGTAAGAGACATTTGCTCTAGAATGGTTATTTTGTGGACTGTAGAATGCCCTTGCTTTAAACTTTGCCAGTATCTTTCTTTGTCTGTTGGTTTGAGTTTTGTTCTGATCTGTGGTGTTTTGTTTTTTTAAAGGAACGCTTGCTGTTCAACAAAGCCCAATATGCCTTTTTATTTATTTTTTTTTGTCTTTTTATTTGTAACTCAAAGAATCTCAGACAACTGCTAAAGATCAGATTAAGGGGCGCCTGGGTGGCTCAGTGGGTTAAAGCCGCTGCCTTTGGCTCAGGTCATGATCCCAGGGTCCTGGGATCAAGGCCCACATCGGGCTCTCTGCTCAGCGGGGAGCCTGCTTCCTCCTCTCTCCTCTCTCTCTGCCTGCCTCTCTGCCTACTTGTGATCTCTCTCTCTGTGTGTCAAATAAATAAATAAAATCTTTAAAAAAAAAAAATAAAGATCAGATTAAGGATGGTAGTTCCTCTCTCCCACCTCACCCTAAAGCTTACTGTTTACTTTACAAAGAAAGTCACATGAGAGGGTGAAGAAAGAATTTGAGTTTGAGAATCATCACTAGAAAAGAGATTGAGGATTGGCTACTAACATATGGAAGTGACTAGAAGCAAAAAGACCAGAAGCTTACCATATTTTTGAGGGAAATGAATTCTGAAAGAAAACTGACTACTTAGAACTAAAATCAACTGTTGAATCCCCAGATTAGAAGATAATCAGTAATGAATGATGGGCAGGCCTCAAGAAGAGCAAATTCCCCAAACCAACTGCAGATACAGTCATAGAGAAAATGTTCAAAATGGGGCCATCAACCACAGAACACAAAGCAATTTCTCCCAGAGGCCTAATCAAGATCTCATCCAGAACTTCCCCACCCACTTCCCATAATGATCCTTTACAAGGACTTCCCAGCAAGCCTTCATCATTTTTTCCTCCTTTACAATGTACATTGGAGATGGAGGTTGGGTTGGGGTGTGTCAATGGGCTGAGAGGGCAGAAAATTTGTCTTTGGAGTTCATAGGTCACTAGATTATAGGGATTTATACAGGGACCTCATGGATGGGACATGTGTGATCCAGAGTTCCTGCACATTAAGCTAGATGCACTGAAAGACGGATCTTTAGGTTGACTTCCATGAGGCAGGGACAAGTGTTCTCTGGAGAAGAGAAGGGATATTTGATACCCAGAGGAGTGGGTTGATTGAGAAACAGTTTCATGCTCACCATTGTTTATTCCTTTCCTTTCTGTGCACACAGTAAGACTATATATTCCAGCCACCCTTGAAATGGCATAGCACCATGTTTTGAGTTCTGGTTGACAGAGTAGACTGATGGATATCATAACTTGACCTGGCCTATCTTGTATCTTTTTCCCTCTACCTACCAGCTAGAAGTAAAATATTCTGAAATACAAAAGATGGCAAAACCACCAGATAAAAGGAATCTGGATCCTAAAATCATCACATGGAAGACAGCCCACCAAACACTGGAGTGAAAAGAAATTAACTTCTATTGTGTTAAGCCACTAAGATTTTAGGGTGTCACTGTTTGGAAGTTTGTGACATTTAACAATACATACGTTATTTTGAATCCTGGGGAAAGGGTTTGAATTTTACTTCTTTCTGTTTCCTCAGCTCCTGGCACAGCTTCTAATACACCTTCCACACAAAGCAGGAGATGAAAAAAAATAGGTTTTCAATAAATATACGAAGAAATGAGTGAAGACAGCTACATCAGAATGTGGAAGAATAGAATGAGAACATTTGCATTCTATCAAGTCAACATTTGCTTTTCCCTCTACCTTTCATAACTAAATTAAATAAGGGAGACCCCTTAGTTGTTTCATCTGCTCAAGGGGGTTAACACCCACTTCATAGCAATGTTCCGAGAATGAAATGATATAATACAGATGCAAAGTACTGAGCACAATTCTGAACACAAAATGAGCATTTAATCATTAGTACGCTGTTCTATTATGAACTGTGAACTCTATATAAAGTGGTTTCTTAGATACAACAAACCATGCCTCTGAAAACAGAGAGGAAGTAGTTCTCTTGAAATTAAAACCTCTTTCTCTTTCGTGTTGTTATTATTCCAAAGGCTCAAGCACAATCTTACACAGAGAGTTGTAGGTAAGGGTGAATTGCCTTCTGCGGGAAGTGCAAGGAAGAGGAGAAATTACTTGAAATGTATTAAGAAGAAACTCAGAAGTAAGAATGTAGATAATACTAATAAATAATTCTATTGATTTATTATTTCTTTGAAATCAAGTATTGTGGTTTTGAATCAACATTAAGAAAATGTTTATGCTCATAGATATAAATTCACATTTTATTGTTAATTCTCAAGAACTTGGCATAGAATTGCAAAAAGTCAGAATATTGCTGTAATGAAATCTCTTTAAGGTCCAGGATATAATAACAATCTGTGCAACAGTGTTCATTCAAACCTCAAATTATGGGGCACCTGGGTGGCTCAGTTGGTTAAGTATCTGACTTTGGTTCAGGTCATGATCTCAGGGTCCTGGGATCCAGTCCTGCCTGGAGTCCAAAGTCATGGAGCTCCACAGGGAATTCAACAGGGAGTCTACTTGTTCCTCTGCCCCTCCTCCCATTCATGTGTTCTCTGGCATGTGCTCTCTCTTTCTCTCTCTCTCTCTCTCAAATAAATAAAGGAAATCTTAAAAAAAAAACAAAAAAAAAACACCTCAAATCATTTGAGGATAAACCTACATAGACATTCATTGAACATTTCCTACTTGGGAGTATTAGGATAGCATCTCAACACCCATCTCAAGCCCCCTGGGAGACTCTTTTATGGGCATTTAAGTAGAGTTAAGTGACATGTACAGAAATACTTACTTTCTTCTAATATTTTTATATAATTCATGTTAAAAATAGTTTAGTTATGAAAGGTAGAGGATAATTAAATTATGTTGACAAACTCTTGAAAATTCAGTCTCAAAACTTCAAAATAGAAATATATTACAATAGATCAGAAAATGCTTTGTGACTTAATGCTACGTATACTTAAGTGTGCATTTATTACCTATAGAATGGATGAGAGTCAATGGAACAGATACAAATAGTAGTGCATGTTACCAAAGGGATTTAAATGTCACTGCTTTCAGCAAAAATTTCAACTCTGCAGCTCTCTACCATGAGGGACAGTGGGGACTTTCAATTTCAACCTCATTTTGTCCTTCTGGGTAAATGAATGATCTTTGGTGTCTCTGGATGTTGGGGATGGGTTGCCCAGGCATATTTCCAAACACTCCACATTCTTCGGAGAGAAGATATTATCACTTCTCAGTATAGAGCCTTATTATTAATTCAGTGAATCATGGGAGAACAGAGTTGTGGGTGGGCCTCATGTTTCTTGAGCAGCCACGGCCCTGATGAAGGGTGGAGGTCAGGCAGGGATCCAGGACCAGCAAGGCTGGGAAAGGTGGTGATGGAGAGATTATTCTGCCTTGGCTTATGTAAGGATGTGTTGTCAAGAAAGTCTGGGCTGCAAGGCTAGGTGCCAGCATTCCAGGTTCTTTCTCTTGGCCTGACAGGGAAACAAGCACAGAGTTGATCAGAACTTGCTCTAGGAATGCACTGAGAACACTGACTCTGTCGTCTGAGAACTGATTGCCTGGGGCAGGTCATCAAGACAGGAGTTCACCTGGAAGCCTAGGGTGTGGACAGTCCTGGGAGCAGACAGCCTGGAGAGCTGAGGATCTGATTCACCAGGTGAACACTGGAAGATACTATACATTTAGGCAGGCAGAGGCTGTATTTCAGAATGTCAGCTGCAAAGCAACTGGTAGGACTAAGCAGAATTGTCAAAGTCATGAAGGGTTAGCAAAAGTGAACCTACTAAGCAGAATATATCAAAGAAGGAATCTGATCCTGGTGAAATGTTCTTTACCTTGTTCTGTGTTTCTCCTGGAAGCTTATTAGTCCTAGACTTATTGATTCACCCATTCATTCACTCATCATGCGATATTAAGCATCTATTATGTGCCTGCAATGGTCTAGACACTGGAGAAATAACAGTAAAAACAAAACAAAAAAGCAGGCACAGCTCTGTCCTAATAGAGCTTACAGTCCACAGTTAGTGGAAGAGAAGTAGAAATGATTTTTTTTTGTAAGAGTAAAGAAAAAGATGTGGTTTGCAGAGAAAATAGAGAATAATAAAATAAGAATAGAGATCAATAGAATCAAAGAGTTGCTCTTTTACTTAAGGTAAAACGTGTTCAGCCCTCTTTCTCTGCCTGAGGTTGTCCTATGGAGGTAGGGGAGTATGCTCAACTCATATACAGGGTTGCTATGCTAAGTAAAATAAGTCAATTATGATATGATTTCACTCATACGTGGAATTTAAGAAATAAAAAGAGGATCATAGGGGCAAGGAGAGGAAAACAAAATAAGATGAAATCAGCAAGGGAGACAAAGCATAAGAGACTCTTAACTATAGGAAACAAACTGAGGGCTGCTTGAGCAGAGGGGGGTAGGGGTATGGAGTAACTGGGTGTTGGGCATTAAGGAGGGCACATGATGTAATGAGAACTGGTGTTACATGCAACTGATGAATCACTGAACTCTACCTCTGAAACCAATAATACATTATATGTTAATTAATTTAATTTAAATAAAACAAAAATTTTTAAATATAATTAATTAATAATTAAGTGAACATTGAAAAAAAGTACCATTGACCAGAAATTTGGCACCTTGGGGCAACCCTTTACCAAGGGGAGATGTAACTTGATGGATCGATGGCTAGGCTTTTCACCCCTCAGTGGGACAGCTCGGAGGCTCATATGCACAGATTGCCCCCATTTGCACACAAAGAACCAATTTGCTAACACATGCTCTACTGGGTTTTCTTCTTCCTGGTGTTTCTGCTTCCCGGGTCTTTTCCAAACCCAGTTACTTGCCCTCCAGTTACTTGCCCACACTACTCTCAGGGGGATCCAAATGAAAAGCTGACAGTGCCCTAAATAGAGGTAGTAGTTCAGGTAAGAAGTTGTCTGACTATTTGGAAGTTGGATAAATAATATGTATGTGTTGTAGAAAAATAAAAAACAAAAGAGAAAAAGGTTATCTGTAATTCCACATTTAGAAGTAGTACAGATAGCCTTTTGATACATACTAGTCCTAGCAGTTGAATCTGCTTGGATATGTTTGTACATGACTATATAATTTTTACGGGCAAAGAATCCTACTGAACATGCTAGATTTTAGCTGATTTCTCACTTAATATGTTACCAACATATTATTTTTTGGGAAACTCAACGAATATACTTATTAATTCAAATACTTAAAGGTTACTCTACATAGCATTTCCTACTCTATGTAGTGTAAATTTTAAACTAATTCCCCACTGTCAAATGTTTCATTTATTTCCAGTTTCTCAATACTATTTTTTTTTAAAAGATTTTATTTATTTATTTATTTCACAGAGGGAGAGAGATNACATATTATTTTTTGGGAAACTCAACGAATATACTTATTAATTCAAATACTTAAAGGTTACTCTACATAGCATTTCCTACTCTATGTAGTGTAAATTTTAAACTAATTCCCCACTGTCAAATATTTCATTTATTTCCAGCTTCTCAATACTATTAACAACACTTCAGTGAACACCCTTGTACAAACATCTTTGACCATTTGTCTGTTTTTTTCTTTAGGATAAATTCTAAAAACGAGACTCCTCTATGAAAGCATGTTTATAATTTTAAGTACTTTACATATTGCCAAATTCTGCCACAAGCTTTTACTAATTACATTCCTATGAGAGTGAGTTTCTCTTTAATCAAGAGCAATACCCTGATGCACTTTTGGAGGGACGGAAAGAAAGAGAGACACAGAGAGAGAGAGATTGATTCTAGAATGCACTAAAATCCATCTATGTTCCTGTTAATTATTTTTCATTTTATTTGATGCTTACTTTTTAGAACCTATCAATTTGCTAGCATTTAATGAATTGAAAGAGTCTATGGTAATTTATGAACATTCTAAAATGTTTTTTAAAGAATCTGTTTTTCTTAGAAAATAAAACAAAAATATTACCTAACAAAACTTTTGCCCCATTTTCTCATTGGAATCCATGTTCCTGGTTCCCTTATTCTTTTATAAAAGAAATAATACAGTTCTCAAAGGCATGAGGTAGGCCAAATGGCTTCCATAATTTTGAACAATAACAAAAATTTTCCAGAAGAGTAATTTATTTAATTCCACACAAACAATGCACAAATCCTGATCTCAAAAACAACAGCATTACTTTTATGTTTATTTTTGCTTTCACCTGGTTGCTTTCATTCACGTTTCTATAAATACTAATGAATGTAAAACACATATAAATTACATATGTACACACACATACAACTTTGTTTTACCGTTTTATCTTTTGTTCTATTTTTTTCCCCAACTTTACTGAGAGATCATTGACATGCGACATTGGGAAGGTTTAAGGTATACAGCATGATGATTTGATATGTTTGTGACATGATTCCTACAATAAGATTAGTTAACAAATCCATCTCTTCAAATAATTACAATTTTTTACATGTGTGGTGAGGTTATTCAAGATCTACTCTCTTAACAACTTCAACATCATATTGTTAACTATTGTCACCATGCTGAATATGAGATCCCCAGAGCTTATTCATCTTACAACTGAAAGTTTGTACTCTTCAGCAAACATCTCACCATCCCCAACCCCTGGAAACTTCCATTCTACTCTGTTTTTATAATTTTGGCCTTTTTTTTTCTTTTTTCTTTTCATATTCCATATGTAAGTATAATCATAGAGTTTTTTATCTTTCTCTGTCTGAGTTATTTCATTTAGCATATTACCCTCAAGTTTCATCCATATTGTTGCAAATGACAAGATTTCCTTCTTTTTTATCGCTGAATAACATTCCATTGTGTATGTATATGTGTATACATACACACACATATATATACACATACACATACATATACACATATTTCTTTTATCCATTCACAAGTTGATGAATGCTTCCACATTTTCTTTAACCATTCATAAGTCGTTGGACACTTAGGTCATTTCCATGTCTTGACTATTGTAAATAATATTGCAGTGACCACAGGGTGGAGAGGGTAGAGATATCTCTTTAGGAGAGTGCATGCACTTCCTTCAGACATATATCTAGAAATGGGATTACAGGATCATATAGTAATTCTATTTTTAATATTTTGAGGATGTATGGATTGTTTTCCGTAGTGGTTGCACCAATTTACATTTCCATCAGCAGTGCAGTAATGTTCCCTTTTGTCCACATCTTCACCAACATTTGTTATCTCTTATCTTTTTGATAATAACCATTTAGCAGGTGTGAAGTGACATCTCATTGTGCTTTTCATTTCCATGTCCCTGATGATCAGTGATGTTGAAGATCCATTTGGGTCCTTGGCCCATATTTAATTGGATTGTTTATTTACTACTTTTATTTTTTAAGTTTTTATTTTAATGGATTATTTTTCTTTGTTATTAAGTTGTTTGAACTCCTTATATATTTTAGATATAAACTTAATTATCTAATATACATTTTGCAAATATTTTCTCCCATTCTGTAAGTTGTCTTTTTATCTTTCTGATTGTTTCTTTTCCTGTGCAAAAGCTTTTCAGTTTGATGTAGTCCCACTTATTTATTTTTGCTTTTGTTCTTTGTACTTTAGTGTCATATCTGAAAAAATATTGCCAAGGACAGTGTTGAGAGGTTTTTTTCCTAAATTTTCTTCTGGGATTTTACAGTATCAGGTCTTATATTCAAGTCTTCAATCCACTTTGAGTTAATTTTTGGGATGAGTATAAACAGAAGCCCAATTTCATTCTTTTGCATATGAATATCCAGTTTTCCCAATACCAGTTTTTGAAAAGACTATCTTTTTCCCACTATTTTTGGCTCTTTTATCAAATATAGTTAACCATATGTGCATGGATTTATTTCTGGAATGTCTATTTTATTGCTATATGTATCTTGTTTCTATGCCAGTACAGACTCTTTTGATTACTATAGCCTTGTGGTATAGTTTGAAATCAGGAAGTATGATACCTTCAGCTTTGTTCTTTTTTCTCAGGATTGCTATGGCTATTTGGGCTCTCTTGTGGTTCCATAAAAATTTTTGGATTATTTTTTCTATTTCTGTTTAAAAATGCCATTGGAATTTTGATAGAGACTGCACTGAATTTATAGATGGCTTTGGGTATTGTGGACATTTTAAAAATATTAATTCTTCTTATCAATGAACACAGAATATATTCTTTTTTTTAAGATTTTATTTATTTATTTGATAGAGAGAGACAGGGAGAAAGGGAACTCAAGCAGGGAGAGTGTGAGAGGGAGAAGCAGGCTTCCCACTGAGCAGGGAGCCCAACATGGGGCTCAATTCCAGGACGCTTGGATCATGACCTGAGCCAAAGGCATATTCTTAACAACTGAGTCACCCAGGCACCCGAACAAAGAATATCTTTATATTTATTTGTGTCTTCAGTTTCTTTTATCACTGTCTTATAGTTTTAAATGTACAAATGTTTTATCTCTTCAGTTAAATTTATTCCTAAGTGTTTTATTGTTTTTGATAATATTTTAAACAGAATTATCTTCATTTCTCTTTCAGATATCTTGTTGTTAGTGTATAGAAATGCAACTTATTCTCATAGGTTGATTTTGTGTCCTGCAACCTCATTAAATTTGTTTTTTAGTTCTAACAATTTTTTGGTAGAGTCTTTAGGGTTTTCTGTATAGAAAATCATCTCAAAAAAAATCATGTCATCTGCAGACAGAGACAATTCTTCTTTTCTAATTTAGATGCCTTTTATTTCTTTTTCTTGTCTCATTCCTCTGGCTAGCACTTACAGTACTGTGTTAAACAGGAGTAATGAGAGTGGGCACCCTTGTCTTATTCCTAATTTTAGAAATAAAGCTTTTGGCTTTTCACTGTTGAGTATGTTGTTAGCTGTGGGATTTGTCATCTGTGACCTTTATTATGTTGAGTTGTTTCTTCTAAACTTAATTTGTTGAGAATTTTTATTATGAAAAGGTGTTGAATATTGTCCCAAGCTTTTTCTGCACCCTTTAGGAAATTCATATGGTTTTTCTACTTCATTCTATTAATATGATGTATCACATTTATTGATTTGCCTATGTCAAATCATCCTTGCATCCCAGGGACAAATTCTACTTGATCATAGTGTACTATCCTTTTAATTGGCTTTTGAATTCAGTTTGCTAGAATTTTGTTGAGAATTTTTGCATCTACATTTATCAGGGGTATTGGTCTATAGTTTTCTTTCCTCGTGGTGTCATTATCTGGTTTTGGTAAAAAGGTAATGCTGACCTTATAAAATAAGTTTGGGAGCATTCACTCCTTTTCAGATTTTTGGGAGAGTTTGAGAAGGACTGGTATTAATTCTTCAAATGTTTGATAGAGTTCACAAAGAGAAACCATCTGGTCCTGGGCTTTTCTTTTTTGGGAATTTTTTGATTACTGATTCAAACTCTTTGCTCATTATTAGTCTGTCAATATTTTCTATTTTTATGACTCAGTCTTATTAAAGATATTTTATTTATTTATTTGACAGTGAGAGAGAGAGCACGCGCACAAGCAGGCTGAGTGGCAGGCAGAGGGAGAAAGAGAAGCAGGCTCCGCACAGAGCAGGGAACCCAATGTGGGGCTCCACCCCAGGGTCCTGGAATCATGACCTGAGCCAAAGGCAGATGCTTAACCAACTGAGCCACCCAAGTACCCCTATGACTCAGTCTTAGTAGACTGTATATTTCTAAGAAATTATCCATTTCTTCTAAGTTATCCAATTTGCTGACATATAATTGTTCATAGTAGCCTCTTATGATCCTTTGTTATTTCTGTTATATCAGTTGTAATGTCTCCTCTTTTATTTATAATTTTGTTAATTTGATTCTTCTCTTTTTTTTTCTGGTTAATCTAGCCAAAGGCATCTCTATTTTGTTTACCTTTTGAAAAACCAACCTTAAGTTTTGTTAATTTTTGTTGTTGTCTTTCTAGTCTCAATTTCCCATATTTCTTCTCCAAACTTTATTATTTCCATCCTTTTGCTAACTTTGAGCTTAGTTTATTCTTCTTTTTCTAGTTCCTTGAGCTGTAAAGTCAGGTTGATTATTGAAAGTTCTTTTTTTTTTCCTTAATGTAGACATTTATCATTGTAAACTTCCATCTTAAAAATGTTTTTGCTGCCTCCCGTAAGTTTTGGTATGTTGTGTTTTGTTTTTGTTTCCCTTGAGAAACTTTCTAATTTTCCTTTTGATTTCTTCGATGCAACGGTTTTACAGTAGTGACCCATTTAATTTCCATCTATTTTTTGCTTTAGACCCAGTTTTTCAGTTTCTCTCTCTCCTGTTATTGATCTCTAGTTTTTATACCATTGTGGACAGAAAATATTATTTCAAACTTCTTAAATTTGGTAAGGTTTGTTTTGTAGTCCAACTTATGACCTGTTCTGGAGACTAGTTCATGTGTTTGTGTGCTTAAGAAGAATGTGTCTTCTGCTGCTGTATATTCTGTATAGGTCTGTTAGATCCATTTGATATATAATGTTATTCAGGTCTGCTATTTATTTATGGATCTTCTGTCTGGATGATCTATCCAATGTTTAAAGTGAAGTATTGAAGTTCCCAACTATTATTTATTGCTGCTTATTTTTCCCTTCAGTTTTGTTAATATTTGCTTTAAATATTTAGCTGCTCCAATGTTGAGTGCATATATATTTATAATTATTATATTCTTTTGGTGAATTGACCCCTTTATCAATATGCAGTGACCTTCCTTGTTTCTTGCAATTTTTCTTAAAGTCTATTTTACCTAACATAAGTATAGCTCCTACTCTCTTTTGGTTATCATTTGCATGAAATATCTTTTCCCATCCCTACATTTTCAACTTATATGTTTCCCTAAGCTAAAATCAGTCTCTTATAGACCCCATATTGTTACATCTTGGTTCTCTTTTTTTCAATACATTAAGCTACTCTGTGTCTTTTGATTGGAAAATTTTGTCCATTTACATTTAAAGTAATTATTGATAGGTAAGGACTTACTGTTGTCATTGCATTCATTGTTTTCTAACTATTTTTTAAGTTACTTTGTCCTTTCTTCCTCTCTTATTATCTTCTTTTGTGATTTATTTTTGTGGTATCATGCTTTAATTTCTTTGTCTTTATCTTTTGTGTATCTGCTTTAGATCCAAACCCAAACAGGGTTGTAACTGAATCCTCAGGGACATAGAGCTGTTTTCTATGTCTGTAGCCAAGACCATATCATAGTCAATGAGTCAGCTGCCTGGTTGCAAGCTTACCTTCTAAAAACAGCTCTCCTTAGTCTTTGACTACACTGGAGTTTCACAATCTTCTTCCTGAATCCCAAGTTCCTAGGAAGGTACTTTTGTCCATAGACAGATGCCAAATTATTGCTGCTGGGGGAAGACTAAACATGATGGGTGTATTATTCAGCTGTGTTGTTAATGTCATGGGTTTCTTTGCTTTACTTTCTTTATTGAAGTAACTTCCTCTTTTCTTATATATTTCAAAGAGCTTTTTCATAATAAAGTGAACTCTTTTGTAGTGAGAAAAAATGAACATAAGCATGATATCTTAAAAATTATGAAACTGAATAAGGTAGCTATTTTGTAAATAGCTATTGTTTTTTCCCTTAACTTCTATTCCCACACACATAAAAATTCATTGTTTATGGTTAAAGTAATTGTCCTTCTAATGTCCAATTGGCTCTCTCTTTGGTGTTACACTGAGAAAGGACTTTTTTATCTTGAATTTTCTTTTAGTTTGCTAATGGATTCATTTATTAACATTTTAATTTCTAACCTACCTGAAATTTATTTTTATATGAAAGCTAATGTTTAAAGTTTTATCAGTATTTCCAATGTCATGTACTGAATAATGTCAATAATAATAATAGCTTACTTTTTTCCCCCAGCATTAACAATATGCCAGATATTGTTCTAAATACATTCATACCCATTAACTGATCCCTCTGATGTCTTCTGATTTGAGAGTCTACTTTTACCATCAAGTAAATTATTTTATGTCTTGGGTCTATTTCTTCTCTGGAATTTGATCTCTAAAGCACATGTTACACAGGCAGCTAGAAAGGGCTTACCTCCTCTGATCTCAACAGGGTGAGAGATCTATGCAGGGAAAGATGCAGTTTAAAGCCCTTTGAGGCTACTTTTTTCACCCTCTACTGTGTATCTTTTATTTGTGTTCATAATTGACAAGGTATCGTGTTTGATTTATTTTAGTTTGGTTATTTTTTCCCCCTATGAAAGTGGTACATATTTCTAAGGAACATACAGAAAGCCTTGCAAACTAAAAGACAGCTATCATTCTACCACTTTCAGTATTTTGGAGCATTTCCACCAGTCTTATTTCCTGGCATAGCTGGTTGGGAGAGGGGATTATTTTGTACACTTGTGATTATACTATATGTATGACTTTAATTTTTGTATGATATTATAATATCATAATGCCAATATTTTTCTGTTAGCATAGAAGCTTTAAGATTTATGCTATTCTTCTAATGCAAATAATAGTTATTTTAATTTAACTAATTTAACTATTACCCTAATGCACATTTTGTTTATTACCTTTCTTTATGTAGCTATGTAATGCTGCTGTGAACATCTTTGTGCATAAAGTTTTTCTGTGTTTAAAATTATCTTTCCTGCATATGTTTCCAGAAGTGACTGTATAGGGTCAAAATCCACAAACATCTTAAGAATGCATACTATTAAATTGCTCTCCCAAGCATTATACCAATGTGCACACCAAAAATGTATGACTCTATGTCACAAAGTTATGTTAATATTACACATGATCATTTTGGCCTAGATGATCTCACTTGTGTCCTATACCCATCAAGATATAGCCTCTCTGGTTTTTGGTCACAAATTCCACCCCTAATTTCAGCCATTTATTTCACAAATTCAATGAATCTGTCCTGGCTATATAGATAAATTCCTGATTTGCAGTTTAAATGAAAATTTTGTGTTTGTAAGTACAATGGTTTCTGTCGTAAATCCAAGAATGATCTGCACTGGAGTCCTGATCACACAAGCAGGACTCCAGAATAATGGATCCAGATGCTGTCAGGTCTTACGAGTCATACTGGGGAAAGATTGTCTTGTCTCCGAAAATTTTGGAAACAACACTAGGAAGGTTAATTCAAGGTTGCAAGATTGGGCTACATTTCATAAGAGAGGACTATTTCTGGAGGAAAAAAAAAAAAGCAAAATCCTGGAAAGAAGGACAGTACAGCACTCAAAGGAAAAGCCATGACTATGGACTCAGGCCAATACGGGAGAAAGAGAAGCAGGAAGCTGGCAATAGCAGTGCTGGAACCAGGTATTGGGGCACTAACTTCTCTATCTGTCTGGCAACACAGAGTCTTCCACTGGGTCCTGAGAAGACTTCATTTAAAATCTCATCAGCTGAAGTAATTAATACACTTCTTTCTTCTACCACATTTACTTTGGAAACCTAAATAGGACTGAACCTACAGATGTGAGCCCAGCTCTGAAGAGCTAGAGGCAATCTCAGAAGAAAACAAGCAAGAGATGGCAGAACACACTGTTTGCAACTGAATATAGGGCACCACACTCAAGATGCCCCCAGCACATCTCTACACATTAGAAAGGATCCTTACTAGAGAGTCTAACCCCAGATCCCCACTAAATATTTCAGTGGTCTTGTACAAATTGCTTACGACTGCCAAATTTTCTCAACTGTTGAGGGAAAAGATACTACTGGAAGACTCATTAGAGGACAATGTGAAAATAAATCATTGTACTTTCGCAGAATGGAATACTGTTACACAACTGTGAAAATGAATAGACCACAGATACCTATCAAAATAATATATCAAAAGAAAATAACAGAATAATATTGATTAATCTAAAGAACATAAACTTCAGTGAAAAAGAAGTTCCAGATCACGTGTAAAATGATACTTTTTTTTCTATTTAAGAATGATACTTTTTTAAATGAAATTCAGTTTCAGATTAAATGAAACAATGTATTCAAAACAATATGTACTCTTAGATACACACACACACACACACACATATATAGTAAAACTTATATCAAAAGGGAGGAAATTATAACACAAAATTCAGGATAAGCATTACCTCTGGTGAGAGGACAGTGTGTGTGAGGGAGGGAGGGGCCAACACAGGCAGATGACAGATTTTGTTAATGTTCTAGTTATCAGGTCGCATAGTAGTTTTATGGTTTATATTAATTATAATTCAGTTAAGAAGTAAATACACAAATAAAGAAGCCTGATATTAATACTATCCTACTATTTTTATTTATTCATTCAACAAGCATTTAATTTCTACCATGTGCACAGAAGAAAACAGAACATACTCTTTGGGAAACTGATGAATAAAAAAAAGATGTATTACAAAATATTAATTGTGCCAACTCTTACAAACCAAAATGAAGCAAGACAGTGTGCCAAAGAGGACCAAGAGGGCAATCTCAGGTAAGGCAATCAGGGAAGGCCTCCCTGAGGAGGTGCCCATTAAGGAGAGACCTGAATAATATGAGGGGTGAGCCATGTGAAGGTCTGAGGAAAGTGTACTCCAGGCAGAGGAAAACATCAAGGGGGAAGGCTCTGAGCCAGAGATGTGCTAGTTATCCTTAAAGAACAGCTAAAGGACAAGGTCGGTGGGATGAACAAAAATGATAGCAATTAAAACAGGACCTAGAGTCCAATCAGGAAGGGCTCTCTAGGCTGTGGTGAGGACTTTGCATCTTACTTTAGCTGTAATAGGAAGCCATTGGAAGGCTTTGATCAGGGAACTGACAAGAACTGTTTTATTTTTCTTTTTTTTTTTTTTTTTTTTTTTTTTTTTTTTAAAGATTTTATTTATTTATTTGACACAGAGAGAGAGGTCACAAGTAGGCAGAGAGGCAGGCAGAGAGACAGGAAGAGGAGGAAGCAGGCTCCCTGCTGAGCAGAGAGCCCGATGCGGGCCTCGATCCCAGGACGCTGAGATCATGACCTGAGCCGAAAGCAGAGGCTTTAACCCACTGAGCCACCCAGGCGCCCAGAACTGTTTTATTTTTCAAAAGGATCTTTCTGTCTACTATGTGGTGAACAGACTGTTGAGGGTCAAAATTGAGCAAGACCAAGTCTCTTCACATACTGCTGTATGCATTTCTCTTCCAATCCTGACATACTAATGGCCAGATCTCAAAATAAAATTGCTCATATATATGTATAAACAAGTCTCTCCATATATATATGTGTATATATATATGTGTGTGTGTATATATATATGGACATTTATAAGCATATGTATTTTAGGTGTATATTATACATGCAACAGATAATACATTAAAAATATGGAAGCTGATGAAGTACATAAAATATTTAGCCTACATATATGTGTCATATACTTCTAGTGTTAACATAATTTAATAATACTTTATTCTACAAACAGAGCTATCACCACATGAAAATATTTGACCAATGGGAGGTATGAACTTGTGAAATTAACATGTTTGTGAAATACATTTTTCTTTTATTGACTAAGGGCTTCCACATGAGGTACATCCTCTTGACTAATCAAATACATCAACTTTGTGAATAGGCATGCAGACAAAAACACTACTCATAGGTAGACTAATATTTTTTCTCTGTGGTGGACAGATTTATTTTGAGCCATGAAATGACACTAAGTCCTATGTCACTCATGTTTTTCCCTTGGGTATTCCCTTACTTTGGCAAGAATGTATTTATGGATGTGGGACACAAGCCCTATAAACAAAGAGTCTTTGGATTTGCAGATTATCCTTAAAAATCACTGTATCACAGTATTATACAAATCTACAAATCATTTATTTTTTAAAGTTTTATTTATTTAAGTAATATCTATACCCAACATGGGACTCAAACTTAAGACCCCAAGATCCAGAGTTACATGCTCTACCAACTGAGGCAGCCAGTCCCTATAAATTTTTTCTAAAGCCTAATTCTTCAGGGTTTTTTCCCTCAATGCAGGAAGTCTCATGAACAATTCAGGTGTTATATTATCTTCCAGCGTATATTCCCATATGTCAAGAATATTCTTACCTTATCATCTTTCTATTCACTCCTTCAGATGACCAGCCAAATTCTCTGCTGGGGTCCTATATTTTAGAATACAGATAAAGGCATTTTGAAGACCTTCTATTCTGAGCCAAGTCAAAGTTTTATTAACCCCAGGGAACTGTTGGTCACCCTTCTCTCCAATGCCTCAGAATTAGTCATCTATGCTATGCAATCTCACATTTAATTATATAATATTGTTGTCTCTTACATTGGGTAGAACTTTGGGCCCTAGTCTGACGTTCAATTGCTACTTATTTTCTACATTTTTCTGTATTTTTATCAGGTTCTTAGTTATGTGCTAATTACATGTAAGTTAATAAAGCATGCAGATGAGAAAAACAACAGCAACAACAAATACATACATATGTGAGATTATATATATTAATATTATTAATTACATATATACACATATATATTCAATTAAATGAATATACTACCTACCTGCTTTGGAAATTGTAGAATCCACACAAATGCAATGCATTGTTACCTATATTAACTAGAGCTAAATATTAGACAAATACACAAGCTACTACTAATAATCCATTCTAATTACCAAATGTCAGCAAAGTAGGTTGGGCTCCCAAGTCAGCAGTGAGGCACATTTCTGGTATTTAGGAGGTCAGGCTCTGCGTTACTGGGATATTGGAGAAGTCATATTGACCTGAGCCTCAGAAAGCCCTCCAGAAGACCTGTCCTCTGGGCTCTGCTGAGCCTGCTCCAGGGAAGGATTGTTCCCTTCCTGCACGAAAACCTTACACTTTGGCAGGACTTGGCTGTGCATGTCTTCTTCTTTAGCTGTGAATGTTCATTATTTCTATTTGTACCTGAGCCTATATTTATGGATAATCTATTGAGGGAGGAAATATGGCTCAGGTGAGTGGGAGTGACAGGGCTGTATTTAATGGCTACAGCAAATAACCTTCTAACGGCCGAAAGAGTGTCATATCTCACAGTTATGATGTCTTCAAAAGGTGATATTTCTGGCTGTGTCATCATAGCTGTGAAAAGCATTTTCTCAGCATCTAAGAAAAATGGGAAGACCGTGGGTTGATGGAGGTACACTCTAGACGTGTTGGCATTAATCACAACATCCCAGCCTCAACTTTCGTCTACTTTTAAGGAGAGGCATTTGGGGCTGGGGGAGGGGTGGGTGGAAAAGATGCAGACTTCCCAGGTTTCAAGGTGGGTAGTTCATGGCAATGCAACCAAGATGGGGCCCTGTTTTGAGAAGATAGCTTAGCAGAGCTGATTTTCTAGGATAGTTTCCATTCCCCCTCCCCATAGCTCTGTTCCTTCTAACTATGGGTTAAAGCCACCAGCAAAGCCTGGAGTTCCTGGTCTATCACCCCATCTCACCTGCCAAGCCTATCAAAGTACTTTGTGTTTCCAGTCCACATGTAAATGTGAACTGAGCTCTTCCCAATGTACTTGGAATGATGTTGGATGTTATAAGGGCACAAGAATCATAACACAGAACACTTATCCTTTCCCTCAGGTAATTCCCTGGAGACACAAATTATACAGAAGCACATACTTTACTGACTCTGTAAACTTGCACAAAGATATTCACTGCATAATGTACCTACGAATTTATTTTCTCTATTTTTGTTCACTTGCAGAGTTGTAGCATAATAGGAGGACTACTTAGGACTACGGGTTCACCCTGCCACCTCCACCAGTGCTGTTCCTGAAAATATGTTCCTTTCCTCTCCACCTGGCTACCCTCTAGACCTGACTCAATCATACCTCCTTCATGGATCTAGTGCATGTCACGCTCTGCCTTCCTTAACACTTTGGAGTCGTACTGTTCTGCCATACTCTATTCCCAGATTTTTGACCCAGAATATTTGTACTGTATTGATAATACAAATGTGTGCTTTTGACCAATTGTTTCATGTAGTTTATCCCTGAAAACCTGTAGGAAGAAGAAGGTATTGTACATGATTTTTCACTTCACGGTATTTACCCCAGATTATGTACAGCAAAAACCTCTTGGCATTTAAATTTGATTTCTAGTGGGAGCCTTAAATTTCTTGCTTTCTTAACCACACCCTGAATCTAATTAACCATCCCACTGTAATAACTATTATTATGTATCAATATAGACAAAGCAACTTTTATTATCCCCATGTGCCACAAACAAGAAACCTGAGGCTTAGCAGGTTTACTTACCTAAAGCCACTTACAGCACATGGGAAAGTGTTCTCTTAGTGCACCATCTTTTTCTCATGAATATATAAAATAAGGGGATAAGGAAAAGAATGTGGGTGACCACACACAGTTAATGTCCAAACTATAATAGCAACTCAGTGTATTAATCACAGAGAAAAGGTCTCAACCACAGGAAAAGGTAGACTTCAGAAGAATGTCCAGCACATAGAATACATTCAATAAATGTTATGTATTACTATTATAATATCTATTTGTTATTGTTATTAGCAATGATTGGGCCTCAGATAAATCTCACAGGCAATGATATTGTCACTGTACAGAGTTCTATTTACTAGTATTATTATATCAGAATTATCTGGGAAGCTATTTTGCCCCCTAAACTCACAAAACTTGCTTTCAAGGATATATTCAAATAAATTGGGGTGAGGGAAAAAGCATAGAAATGCACAAGAACACGTTGAATAAGTCCCCAGATGATACTGGTGCATCTCCCCCCCCCAACCCCCTACTAACCCTTCACACACTCACACACACACGCACACACACACGCACGCACGCACACGCACACCTCCTACCGTTGATTCAAGGAACACAGAGAATATGATCAGTACTCTACTCTTGAAGTACAATTTGATTAACAGGCATGAATTGATTCTTCGTTATTTTGTTCATACGATGATGATAAAATAATAAAAGTGACTTGTCACATTCCATCATCGACACACTCTTTGCATCTGGTCCTACAATTTCTCTGGTTAGCAGCCACAGCAGTGACATGACTGTTTGCAGAGTGACTGGGGGACTAAACATAATAAAGGAGGAATGTTGACCCAAACGAACATAGCCACATATGTCATCCACAAAATATGTGATGCAGAGTGTCAACTGGCAGTTTGATTGCTGCTTGTTTGGAAAATGTGGCAGGATTTCTTGTGGTTCTGTTGCTGAGGAGAGTTGTAGTTATCCCAAGTGGGTGTCAGCAAAGTTTTGGGGGCAAGCCTTCCCATCATGCCTGTGTCTCTATAAACAAAAGCTCAACAGGAATTAGGATCTCTGTTTCATGGATCTAAAAGTAGGTGTCATTTACGAAGTTACACACACAACAGCTGAAGGGTTTCCCCTGAAAGCAATTTGCAACTTGCAAAAGTCATTGTTCAGCTCTTGGATTTCTCCAAATCTAAGCAAGTAGGAATAACTCAAGTAGAAAGCCTGGTGGAAAATATTACAGGCTATGCATGCATAAGCCTTAAATCAAAGGCAGGACAGGTAACTTGGTTCTATTTGTTTACTGGAATTTCCATGAGCACATAAGAACAATATCCCATTTATTGCGCAACTTTCTTGTTTCAAGTTATACTTAAATGTTTTTATTCATCTCACCCCAGACTTGTCCACCAGAGTTTCTATTTCCAGTGAGCTTTCAGGTACTGAATAAAAGGAAATTTTAGCTATTTGTGAAAAAATTCAAGGAACAAACAATTCAAGAGAGTTATCTACACAAGTAGGTATTTAAGCATCAACATGTATTTTTCTTTTAACCCTTTTTAATGAAAGTCTTTATTTTTGCCAGCCCTTTCAAACCTATTGTATAAATACCTGCTACAGACCTCGCAAGAAGAAGCAAGGTCCTCACAACTTATTGGGGTGTGTAGATGTGCTCTTAAATTTAAAAAAACTCTCAACTGAAGTGCTCTGAGGTTCTTGTGTTTGGTTCAGTTTATACAGCTCTTATCTCAGACCACGATCTGTCACTTTGCCTGGGCAGCCTATCTGACTGTGTCAGTCTCTTCTCTATTTCTATTCTTACCACTGCCATGAAATCCAAGCCAGGGGACGTTCAAAGGGACTCTTCTAAAAGGCAAATGCTCAAATGTACATTTAGGTACTGGTGGGATCTATTTTGCTACTGAGAGCCATTGTTTGCTTCTTTCTGATTCTGCGTTCTGTGTTCTGATGGTGAGTAAGATTAGAGGTACTGAAATCCCAGAGGGATGAGATGTTACTGACCTCTCTAGACTGCCTTTATTTTGCAAATACCTACTGGCTTTATGGAATTTCCACAATGACAAGACAGAAATTATCTAATAATAGCTACCATGCATGACACGTCCGCCAATGCTAGATCTTTAACCTGAATGATCCCCCAGGAGTCTCCCTACTACAACCAGCGATGTTGCTATGACAATCTTAAGAGAAGTAAGTGAAGTTTTAAAAGTGAAGGTATTCATCCAAGAACACAGAGCTTGTTAGTGGCAGAAATGAGATTTGAACCTAAATGTGGTTTGTCTCTAAGGCCTCTGTTATTCCCATTAACCTTGCCGCAGATAGTCAGTAGTTGAAAACATTAAACTGTGGCCAGATTATCCTGCGATTGTATTTTCCTGTGTCTTTGCCAAGCTTCTTTTAAATATTATACTTTTAGAATATGTGGTGACCAACCATTCTATGTGTTTTTTCTTTAACTGCCAAATAAAGTTATTACCCAGAAAGTACTGAAAATATCCATAATAAAGAATTTCTTCACAGCAGGAAATAGAATAAAATGGCACACGTTACTGAAGGGAATTCCTCTCACTCTTTCAATCTCACTCTGTTGTTTTGTTTGTGTTTAAATTTAATTATGAATAGGTAATGAATTCACATGGTTCAAAAAACAAAAATTATTTTAAGAAAATACATAGAATCAGAAGTCTCACTGCCTTCCTTATTCTTCTTTGGTCCAATCTCCACCCATCCCCAGAGGCCATTGACAAGCTTGTATATTTTCCAGTCTTTAATTAGGTTTCTGTAAGTATTTCATTTTTGAAAGTTAGCATAATATTCATTCTTTGTTTTTTTCAGCTAATGGTAGACCCTGAACACCTTTCCATATCACTACATAGGGAGGGCCCTCATTCTTCTCTATTTTCAGTGTATTCTAGTGCATGATTACACCACAGTTCTTTCAAGCAGTCTCCCATTGATGGGCCTTTAGGGTTCTTTCCATTTGTTTATTCTTACAAGCATTGCTGAAATGAATAACTCTGAACAAAAGTCATTTTGCACTTGTGCAAGCTATAGGATCCATTCTTAGAAATGAAAATCTGGATCAAAAAGGGCAAACACTTGTTATTTCCGATATCTTCAACTTGCTCTCCAAAAAGCTTGTGTTCATTTGTTCTTCCTCTGTGAAAGATAGTGCCTGTTTTTCCTTGCAATAGAATATAATATTAAACTTTTGGATTTTTGCCAACCTGATATGCAAAAAAATAACATCTCAGTGACATTTGCATTTCACTTATCATGAGGGATGAAAAAATATTTTCATATATGTAAAAGATTTTTACATTTTTTTAACTGTGAACTGTCTGCTCATTTGCTTTGACCATTTTCCTATCAGGTTATTGGTCTACAATGGGTTGCCCAGGGCTTTTTCCTAGTCTGCCATTCGTCTTTTGACTTTGCATATGTAGGGTTTTGTTTTGCTTTATTTTTATAGTGTAGAAATCTTCTCCCCTCCCTCTTTTTTTTTAACATAGTACAAAAAATTATCAAGCCTCTCTGCACGGTTTCTGAATTTTGAGTCATAAGTTAGATGGATTATTTTGGCACTTTAGACCATGCTCTGAAATTGATGATTTCTAAGTTTGTGGTGTAGCATAAAGCATGCTAGAATGGGTCTCAGAAGGCTCAGGCACTAGGTCTACCTTGACATTCATCACTGGGCAAACAGTGCCAAGTTATGCAACCTCTTTGGGTACCAAGCTACAGAATCAACTGAAAACCACCCTCTTGTTTTTTGAATGTGTAAGCAGCTTATGTGAGAAACAGAAATGGCTTCATAGTTGAATTGCCAAGTTGATTCTTATTCATTGATTAAGAACAAATAAGCCTAAGTAACTTAACTGTGCGTCAGTCAGCTTGGGCTGCCAAACAAGGTACCATACACTGGGTGGCTTAAACAACAGAAATTTATTTTCTCACTGTTCTGGAGCTGGAAAGTCCAAGATCAAGGTGCCAGCCAATTTGGTTCCTGGTGAGAGCTCTCTTCTTGACTTGAAGAGAGCTCCCTTCTTACTGTGTCCTCTGGCAAAAAGAAGGAATAAAGAGATATCTCTCTTCTTCTTCTTATAAGGCCACCAATCTCACCAGATTAGGGCCCTTTGCCTATGACATCATTTAACCTTAGTTACCTCCTAAAAGCCCTATCTCCAAAACACAGTCCCATCAGGGGTTAGGGCTTCAAGATATGAAGACTGGGGTACACAATCCAGTTCATAGCAAACTGGATAAACAAATAACTCACTTTGCAATGCAGAAGCAAAATTTCTTCAGCTATAAGCCAAACACTAGTAAATAAATTCTCTCAAGAACATCGGAATGGCAGTATCAGCATATAAACACCAAGATGGGAATCATAAGGCCCTGTCTTAATTAACTTTTGCATCATTTTGGTTCAGTTTCTTGAGATGGTGTGCAAATGAGTAGAATGGAGAGTGGAGAATGTGTTCCCAAGAAAAGCAGCTTTAAGAGAGTCTGATTAAAGCTTTGCCATGAACAGCGCTATCAGACCTGATGCCATGCACCTGCTCAGCTCTGCTCCAGGCAAAGATGCTGGAGGAGGCTGGCCCATCACCACTTCAGACTTTCTCCCATCCCTGGAAGCAGCTCACCTCCCAGCAGCCCCCAGTTTCAGAGATTTAGCTTTCAATCCATGTGACAGGCAGAAGAGCCAAATCTACAAGTACAGTAAAAATATTATGAGGCCTTCCATTGGCAAAATGCAAATATAAAAATGTAACAACATACCCTTCATCCACTAATTTTATAATTCTTTTGAGACAAGCTGTAAAGTTTTTTCGCCTGGTTTTATTTCTCTTTCTTTATATACACACATAATGTTTCCCATTGTATTCTTTATGTTTACAGATAGTCTCTTTGCTCCATTACTTTCCTAAATCAGATGGAAATCACTTGCAATGTTTCCAGGGCTAAACAGGAGTAAAAATGGGGAAAAGTGGCAAATTGGGCACCAGGGATGGCCCTTCAGCAGGCTGTTTTTACATGGTAACCAGCTCTTTCCTTCTGAGGCTTGGTTGATCTGATGATATTAACCTATCTTATTAGACTGTACAATGGCCAGTCAGTTGATAATTGTCTCACCCACCTATATCACACTTTAAATTTCAGAGGACTGCAATGTTCATAACCTAATTTGATCCTAACAGTTAGTTGAGTAATTAAGTAGGTAGGAAACTTCACCCTCACTTTTTTGGTAGCTGTGGATGGGAGAAGTCTAGATATTTGGTATCCAAGGTAGAACTCCAGTTCACATCTTGGGCTCCCTGTCTTAATTGATTTTTTGACTTCAACTGCCTAGATTCAGCCTGAAGCTGGCTATAATAACATGCTTGACCAAATTATGTTCAGTCAAAAACTCATGACCTCCGGCAATTGCTGCAGAACAAGGAGCTTTGGATCCAAGTAGATAGCTACACTAGTCATGTCTGCTCATGTGTGTTTATTATCAGAATTATCTGATCAAGGTGGTTCAGACAATGTGTGTCTATATAGAACGAAAAGATAATGAGGACTGAATCAGTTAACTATAGATTTCTGGTTGAGGGTCATACCTACACTGAATGACTAAAATTTGGCCAAGGCTCTACTTCAATCTGTTGATGTCAGGATTCTCTCCCAAGAAAAGGGAATGTTCTATAAACAGTCTCTTAATTAAATAACCATGGTTATGTTAGGGATGAGGCTAGAGAAGGTGAAATAAAGGTCTAATGCTAAAGTAGGGGCATCTCAAGGAGTGAAAAGTGGGCTCAAGGAGTAAAAGTGGAATAATAGACATACATGTGTTACAGAGACAAATAAATGAAGGTGACTCTAGTGTAAGGAAACCATGAAGAAGGCAGTAAAGCCTACATACACTGGAACCATACCTGTGACAGTCACTATTCCTCCTCTCAACACAAAGGTCAAGCATGGAATCATAGAAATTCAACCTAAAACTCCTATAGAGTATAGTTATTATCTTTCTTATGTTATTTGTCACATTATATATATATATATATATTTTTTTTAAGATTTTATTTATTTATTTGACACAGAGAGAGAGATTACAAGTAGGCAGAGAGACAGGGAGAGGCGGAAGCAGGCTCCCCACTGAGCAGAGAGCCCGACGCGGGCCTCGATCCCAGGATGTNTGACACAGAGAGAGAGATTACAAGTAGGCAGAGAGACAGGGAGAGGCGGAAGCAGGCTCCCCGCTGAGCAGAGAGCCCGACGCGGGCCTCGATCCCAGGATGTTGAGATCATGACCTGAGCCGAAAGCAGAGGCCCCAACCCACTGAGCCACCCAGGCGCCCCACATTATATATTTTCATAGAATTTGAAAAGTACACAGAAGAATGGAGCATTTTTCCATATTCCTACCACCCATAATTAATCACTTATTTGGTATCTTTAGGGTCCTTTCTCCTAGGGACCAGTTGGCTTATGCTGATCTTGGCTCTTCTTTCTATAGGGCCCTCTGCAGGGACTCACTTGGGATGCAACTTCAAAACCCAGATGTCTTCTTTCCCTCTCTCCATCATCTAGCGATACCAGCCTTATATCCTGCTCCTTCCTCTCAATGCTTGACATCCAGATTTTCAAAGATATAGACAGCTAATCTGATAACCCCTCTGTGCCAATTAATATGCTGATTAATGGATGCTACTGTGCAAATGGCCCCATCCTTTAGTCTCTCCTGTGTGATCTGTACACATCGACTGTGATATGCTTTCTGCAGGATCTGAGACTTGACTCAAATAAGAATATAGGTCACTGTAGAGGTCAGGAGGGAACTCTCGAGGTGAGGGGCAGAGCAGGCAATCACTTGTTGCAGCTAACACTGAATCAGCTTGTTGGCCAGAGAGGGACAAGCAGAGATTAAAGAGCCTTGAGAAAAACCCAAACTACCTACAGAGAGGGTCTGAGTAGTGCTGGGTCTAAGGTGCTTGGGAGCTGGGAGGCAAGCATTAAGCAAGTTATGGAAGCAGCACAACAGCTCTGGCCTTCTCTGAGCTTCATTTTTTTGCAAGGAGGAAATGGTAACAACTAAATTGGGTCAGATATGCTGCAGTGGCTTGAACAAAATAACAAAGGCAAAAGCTTGCTGTGCAAAGAATTATAGGACACATGAAACCTCATGAGACCATCTACTCCATTCCTTGCCAAGCCAAGGCTTAGATGTGCCCAGAGAGACGTCTGCCTTCGCCACAATGCTAGGTTTAAAGATGATGGTCTTGGATGTTCCAGCCTCGGAACTGTGGTGAAAACTCCTGACATCATCACTGGTGCCTCTGTATGTTCCTGGCTGATAAGTTGGGGATAGAATAAAGGGATAGCTCTACACCTGCTCCAAGTGGGTCCTGGTTGAGATTCGGACATTGTAACCAGGTTAGAAATGAACAATGTACTAGACATGTTTTCCCTATACTTTAATATTTAAATTTTGTAAGTATGATGAAGGCAGATATTATTTACAGAAAGAAAATTGAATATCAAAAATATTAAATAATAGGCCTGTGGTCATGCAACTAGTAAAAGATCAGAGACAAAATTGAAATTTGGATCTACACAGCCCTGAACTTTCTATTACACAAAGTTATCACTGAGATGCAAATGAATCGGGGAAATTCACAGATGTTTTTCTTTAGGTCAATCTCTATGAAGATCATATTATGCTTATGATATTCACCCAAAGCCTAAAGACAACACATGGGTGGAATGGCAATTCATCATTGCCTTCAATAATTCCATTCACTCTCAGAATATCTCCCACATTTTATTTTATTCACTCTTTAAAGTATCTGTGAGTTTAGGGGCGCCTGGGTGGCTCAATTGGTTCAGTGTCTGCCTTCTACTTAGGTCATGATCTCAGGGTCCTGGGATCCAGAGCCCTGTTGAGGCCCCTGTCAGGATCCCTGCTCAGTGGGGAGTCTGCTTCTCTCTCTTCCTCTGCCCTTTTCCCTATACTTTAGTTCTCTCTCAAATAAATAAATAAATCTTTTTTAAAAAAGTAAAAAACATTTGTGAGTTTAAAGCATGAAACATAAACATTAAAGGTGGTTCAAAACAAACTCCTAGTTCCCCATCACATCCAATAACTACTTAGCCTCCACCCAAGGCTTTGAGTTTTTTGTTAAATGATGAACCCATGTCAGCCAGGGGTCTCCAGAGGCCTTTCTTTGCCCTATTCAGAACTAACACTGGATCACTTCCAATTATTGTTTCTTTTCCTACCGTTGATGAAAATCAATGTGTTTCCTGAATGTTGAGGCCACATGCCTTAGTTTTATCTGGATCCAGTTTGCCCCTTCCCTTCCCCTCCTAATGTTGGTTTTCCCAAGTAGTGCCTCTAAAAAGAATGTTCTCAAGATGTAAGAGAAGTGCTCTGAGTTGGGAGTCCAGAGAGAGTTCCAAAAAATACTCTCACATAATTCACTTTCCCTACTAACCAAAATAGGACTGGATGGTGTTCTGTCATGCTCAGTGTAAGAGGAATACAAGAGGAGGGATTTAACACTGTTATGTGAATAAAGGGATGTCATTAACAGTATAAAGTGAATAATTAATACAATTACTAGTTTTGTCTTGAAAAACTTGAGCTCAGGGAACATAACAGAAAGTAAGAAAATATTAACCAAAGAAAGAGGCTGGGAGTGGGTGTGGAGCATGAGGAGCTGCAATGGGAAACCCCTGGCGGCTCTAGGTATTCTCTGTAGTGGGTCTCGTGTTGCTTAAAAATCTAATTTTCAATTCTGGCCAGAACCCTAGAGATTAACTCATGATTTGGCCCATAAAACTTTGTCAGAAGAGATACGTCTTCAACTAACTATTGGTTATCTTTACTCTAGAACTAAAACTTCATTCTAGAGGTAAAACTAAAATTGATATTCCCTATTTGCCAATTTTAGATGCTTTGGGGCATTAACCTAAAGTAAGTGTTAGATATTCATTCAGGCACAAACTAATATTTTAACAGGAAACCTTTGGTGACAATATCTTAACAAAATTATATCAGTCTATTAATAGTCATTTCATTTGATGAGACATATAATTTGGGTTAGGAAGGGCCCTTTAATAATACAAATTCTTCTTTGCTAACTAAAGAACCAATCAAAAGTAAGAAATGTATACTGACTTTGGAATTCAAGCACAATGAAATTTTACGTCTGTCTATTAAAATATGCCATTAAGATATGAAGTCATTATTGCTATGCTATAAACTTATTGAGGTACAGGAATATTAGCATGACATTCTGAAGAGCCCTGATTAGTTAGAAGTAGGTTAGGCAGTGAGTAAAGGGAACCCTAAACTAAAGAAACTGCAGGACAGTTGTTTCTCATGTAGAATCTCAGTAGATGATTTTAGACTGGAATAGTGCTCCCAAGTGTCAGGCTCCTTCTACCTAGTTGCTTTATAGTGGATAGTCTTAACCTCCTGGTTCAAGATGGCAGCATCTGCATTCTAGGAATTAGAGTAGAGAAAGGGAATGTCAGTAAAGACACTACCTGAAATTTCGTATTCTGGTTTTGGTACCATCACAATGGCTAGGATCACGTGACCACACCTGGCTACAGAGGAAGCTGGAAGTACAATCTTTATACCTAGTGTTCATCAAAAATACTATTTTTTTGAAATAATATTGAACAAAGGTACTATTTTATTAGGGACTAATGGGTGAATTGATATTGAGCAATATCTACCACAAGTCCTATTAAGAATTAGGCAACAACCAGACCAGAAGCTGTCATGTGTTCCATGCGTGCATGTGGGTGGGTGGGAGTGTATGCTTTTTTGTTTATATTTCCCATAGAATCTAGTATACATGTTTCCTCACTGAAGCGTTTCCAGTTAGCAACAAGACATGTACATGAAGAACGATACCAGAGAAACAGGTAGAAAATTGGAAGAGCTATTACATGGAAAAAATGGGAAGTACAATGGTTTTGCAGAAGATAATGGCTTCAGTGGTAGGCTTCTGGGAAGAGTTGAGATTTGAGAAAGACCCATAAGAATGTTGACACTCATAAGTAGGCAGAGAGGAGTAGGAAAAGACATGGGAAGCAAGATTTCCCATGGGAAACAACATAAGATAAGCAATGTCATAGAAAAGAGGGTAGGTCTAGCTGGGGTCTAGCAATATCCCTGCTATACTGTGTAGGACAAGCATGTTCCATTTTTACTTCCCGCCTTCTCAAATATTTATTTAATAAAAATATTTAATTGGTGCCCAATCTGCACCTAATACCATGTTAAGAGCCATGACTCCATTTAGAACCCTTCCTCTAAAAATCAAGGAAAGTAGTCAAATGAGGATGTTAGGGGAATATGTAAAATTATAAAATGTTTCATTTATAAAATCAGGTAAAATACAGATAGGAAAAAGCTGAGAAATGTAGTCCAAACAAAATCAAAATTTGTAATTAATCTGAATTAATCAGATAAAAGAAAAGGGTTACTAGGTTAAAAATAAATAAAGTCTGATTAATTTAGATAATTATTCCCTCTTGCCTTTGTCCCTGGAGTGTGCAAAACAATATCCTTCTTGCCTTCCTCCCTTCTCTTCTTTTGTTCTTTTTTTTTTCTCTTTCTCCACATAAGTATCACCATTAAACTATAAAATTGAGAAAAGCCAGGATTATATCTATCTTCCTTGCTGCTCTACTTCCAGAGTACAACACACTGAAAATGCAAAAGCTATTTGTTGAATTGAAACTTTATTCACTACTATGTATATATGCATTTAAGAATATTGTTTATGTAGCATACATATATAAAAGCCCAAACATATATAATTAAAAATAAACTCATCAACAAAATTATTTTACAGAATCCAATGCTACTTTTTCCCCATTTAAACAATGTTTCAAAGCATCTCAGAAATGCATTTATGCATGCATGTCAGTGGTAAGAAGACCTAGTAAACGGTGCTGGGAAAATTGGACAGCCACATGCAGAAGAATGAAACTGGACCATTCTCTCACACCATACACGAAAGTAAACTCAAAACGGTTGAAAGACCTCAATGTAAGACAGGAATCCATCAAAATCCTAAAGGAGGACATAGGCAATAACCTCTTTGACATTGGCCACAGAAACTTCTTTCAAGACATGTCTCTAAAAGCAAGGAAAACAAAAGCAAAAGCGAAATTTTGGTACTTTATCACGATAAAAAAACTTCTGCAAAGCAATGGAAACAGCCAGCAAAACTAAGAGGCAACCCATGGAATGGGAGAAAATATTTGCAAATTATATTAAATATAAAGAACTGGTATCCAAGATCTATAAAAAACTTCTCAAGCTCATTACCCCAAAAAACAAATAATCTGATCAAGAAATGGGCCAAAGACATGAAGAGACACTTCTCCAAAGAAGACATATAAATGGATAACAAACACATGAACAAATGCTCAACATTATTACCCATCAGGTAAATGCAAGTCAAAACCACAATGAGATACTACCTTACACCAATTAGAATGGCAAAAATTAACAAGACAGAAAACAACAATTTTTGGCGAGGACGTGGAGAAAGGGGAACCTTCTCACACTATTGGTGGGAATGCAAGCTGGTAGAGTCACCCTGGAAAACAGTATGGAGGCTTCTTAAGACATTAAAAATAGAGCTACCTTACAACCCAGCAACTGCACTACCAGATATTTACCCCAAATATACAGACGTAGTGAAAAGAAGGGCCATATGCACCCCAATGTTCATAGTAGCAATGTCCATAATAGCCAAACTGTGGAAGGAGCCAACATGTCTTTCAATAGATGAATGGATAAAGAAGATGTGGCATATATATACAATGGAATATTACTCGGCCATCAGAAAGGATAAATACCCACTATTTGCATCGACATGGATGGAACTGGAGGGGATTATGCTAAGTGAAATAAGTCAAGGAGAGAAAGACAATTATCACATCATTTCATTCATGTGTGAAACAGGAATAGCATGGAGGACCACAGTGGAAGGGAGGGAACACTGAATGAGAAGAGAGAGACAAACCATGAGAGACTCTGGACTCTGGGAAACAAACTGAGGGTTAGAGAAGGGAGAGGGTGGGCAGGATGAGGTAACTGAGTGATGGGTATTAAGGGGGGCACATATTGTGATGAGCACTGAGTGTTATATGCAACTAATGAATCGCTGAACACTACATCAAAAACTAATGATGTACTATATGTTAGCTAATTGAACATTAAAAAAAAAAATCTAGAGGCACCTGGGTAGCTCAGATGGTTAAGCCTCTGCCTTCAGCTCAGGTCATGATCTCAACATCCTGGGATACAGCCCCCATGTCAGTCTTTCAGCTCAGTGAGCAATCTGCTTCTCCCTCTCCCTCCGCCTCTCTCCCTGCTTGTGCTCTCTATCTCTATCAAATGAGCAAATAAAATATTTTTTTAAAAAGACCTAATATATTTTACATGGTAAAATTATTTCCAATTTATGAATCATGAGCCTACTCATGAGTGCATAAGAGACTACTTACCCTTTTTAAAATACCATTTTGGGGCTTGTTACTATATATTTGTTGACTTTTTTATTAATTTCTGCTATGACTTTTATTTCCTTCCTTATACTCATATAGGTTTATTTTGCTGTTCTTTATTTCTACAGATGAATGATGAGATCAGTAATCTTTCAGTTTCTATTTTTTTCTATTATATACATTTAAGATTATACATTTCACTCCAAGCTTGACTTTAACTACATTCCAAAAATTTCAATGTATTGTATTTTAGTTATTACTTAGGTCTAGTCTATCACTGTGATTCCTTCTTTGACTCATGAGTTGTTTAGAAGCATATTGTTTAATTTTCAACATTTCAGATTTTACATTATTTCTGGTTATCTCTTTGCTGTAAATTTCATTTTAATTTCATTTTGTCATAGATTACTCTCTGACTTTTAAAATGTTTTTATCTTTTGAAATATGTTAAATCATGCTATATAATTGATGCTACAGGTATGTCTTTTCTGTATTTTCTATTGATTTGTGCTTTAATCTGGATATCTTGTATTGAGCTCACTTCCAGCTTACCAATTCTTTCTTCAAGTATCTAATCTGCCATTAAACCTATTATTGAAACCTAACTCTCTGTCACTGAGTTGTTTTTTCTTCTAGAATTTCTATCTCTTTCTTTCTTTCTTTCTTTTTAATGAAAAGTATGGGTCTGGTGAAATTCTGCAACTTTTCTTAAACATGTTAATTGCAATTATTTTACAGTTGGTGTCTGATAATTCCAAAATCTGGATCAGCTTTTACTCGATCTTTATTATCTCTCTCTTTTTTTTTTATCCATCCCCTTAGATGCACAGTAACTTTTGATTGAATGCCAGACATTGTGCATAAAAATTACAGAAGTTCTGACTGATGTTACTTTTCTCCAGGTAGCATGCCTTTTTTATTCTTACAGGCAGTTCAACTTAATTTAATCAGGCATTGAATTAACTTGGAGCCGAGCTTCTATTACTGTAAGACCTAGTCTGTTTTTAATTTGCCCTTATTCCTCCTAAGATGAGAGCCTTCAAGGATTCCAAATGAAAGCCTGGGAATATTTACCAGACCCCTCATTCTTGGTAGGACCTGAGTCATAATATTTTCTTCTTGTAAGTTTGGCTTCGGAAAGCTCTGTTTACCTTCTTAGTCTCTTAGCATGTTTTCTTCTTGACCTCTCAACCTCTTGCTACATGCTGCTTAGGAATCATCACATTTCTCAAGAGGAAAAGCGGTACAAGAGTTACTTGTCTGTGTTGTATTTATCTCTGGTACTCTGGCCCTTCAAGTCCTGGCTGTCTTGGAAGTCGTAAACTACATTTTTGTTTTCCCAGCCTCATGATGTTGTCAGACCCTACAACTTTTCAACGTTTTGGTTATTGCTTCCTACTTGGTTTCTCAGACTCTTATTCCATGCAGGGCTTCCAAATCAGCAAATGTCTTGAGGGAAGAAATAGTGCAGAATATCAGTCTTTCCTCAATACATTTTCCTTCTTTGGGGGATGCTGGCACCTTATGTTTTGGCTTCCTTGGTTGCTCTTAAATGCCTTCAAAGAAATGTTCTTTGTTCTCAGTGGGTGGGTAAGTATGATACAAGCCACTTTATGTACAGCCAGAAGTGGAAGTCTGTTTTTCCTAGCCATGTAACTAAAAGCCTACTGTATCCTAAGTAGGCATCCTAAATCTTAACCTGAAGTTCTCCTTAAGGGGACATGTAGAAGAGTAGCGCGGGCTTGGGAACATCACTAGCAGAGTACACGAGAATACAGGTGAGGAGGCCCTTGGCTATAGGTTGCTAATAATCTGATATCTACCACTGTAGATGGTGAGCTATTGTCTCCCCTGGCCAAAAAACCTGAATGTCCTGACATGGCCTCACCTCCCTTTCTTGGCTTCTCACCAAGGGCAGAATATCCTGACTCTTAATATGTGTGACCAGGTAGGACTCCTTGTTTCTGGAATCCCTTCTTCAGGGTGGTAAGAGCTAGGTAGACAAATATATCTTATCTAGGCACTATAGAAAGGAATTGGTGAAAAATACGGAAAATAGTTTATGCAGAAGTTGGCAGAGGGAGGTATCATTTGCTAGGGAAGAGTTGCAGCAAAAGAGAAATCTGTGGTAAGCATAATCTCTAGCAGTAGTTGGTAACCAATACATAGTTTGAAATTGCTGAAGCAAAGTGCTTGTTTCTCTTCCTGATTTACCACCTAAAATCCACTGGGCAAGATAGAACACTTGTATTCACACAAATGACATAATTCTGAATTTTTTAAGTGAACCAATTTTCCATCATTTACTCTTTAAACCAACTAAAGCTGGGCCTTAAGTAGAAGCTATTTTCCAACATAAATGAAATAGTCTTTACAATGTATAAGAACTTTTTAAACAACTTCCCTCACCCTGCCTCCTCAATTCTTCTGCTGATGTCTTCCTCACCTTTCCACAATAGGCACATTGATTTCCACATAAAAATTCAATCCTGCTCCAGGCATCAAAGCTATCTGATTTAAGGACGAATTTAAGTAGTCTCTTTATTCTCCCCTTGAGCCAGTAGGGTGATGCTTAGAGCCTGGTCATCGTGTAAGTAATGTTGGAGCCACTTAACATGCCCTGGTGCTAAATATTTTATTTCCTGTCAGGATATCTATTCCTGTACTGATCATTGGACATGACTCACTGCCCCACCAGGGCTCAATTCTGACTACTCAGTGCCACTCAACTTGAGTTTCAGAGCCAGAGATAACTTCTGGGGCATAACCACTCTACCAGGCAGGCAGTCAGAAGAGTCCACTTTTGCTTTAATCTCTGTTATGACCACCATTTCTAATGGTCTGAGTTACATGGCATCCTTTTGCCAGTTCTGACTTTCCGTCTCATTCTGACAATCTCTTCTTTCTCCCAGGCCATGAACAGATCTTGCCCATGTTTTGCTACCCTGGCTTCACCGTCATCATTCTCTGCCTACCTATGGACACACCCAAAACTTTATCTTTGACCCTTTATTGAAGTGGTGACTAAACATTGATATCACTGTTGGAAATTTGCTCTACCTTATATGACTGATCCACTGCTTTTAGGGTACTTTCCCCACAGACTCTGCCATACCTTCATAACAGATACTAAGATCTGACCCTTTTCACACCTACCCTGGTACAAATAATACATATACAAATCTTTAAGTAAGAAATATAACTGTCCTTTATCAGTCTTTTGTTTCATATGAGTGAAAAGATTTGGTTACCACTTTCATAGGGAGGCACTCTTATTTAAAGAAGAGCATCACATAGATAAGCTAATGTCTTATCTTATACGCAAAGGTTAAACAAAATTAAATTTTATTAATTTGCATATTTCATTTCTCCTCTGTTCTTTCAAACTTGGGCGTATTGGTTTGAGATAATTGCATTATGTATTACAACTCTGCAACCATACACAGGTTGCTCCAGTGGCTAAAGCATTACAAACAGATAGTAATCATTTTCAAAGGATGATATGTCACCATGAGTAGAATTTTGAGTGACATGAAGAAATTATAATTCATACAGAAGAGAGAAAAAGAAAATCTAGGTGGGTAAGATAATGTGGAAACTTCTTCCATTTGCCTACTTGCCATTCTTTGTATCAACCACTGTGTTCATTAGCATATGCACATCATATCATCATTTAGAGAGAAGGAGTTGACTGTTGAGAAACTGAGGACAAGGATGGAAATACATGTACACACACATAATTTAATTGATGGAAGAAAATTCCAGGACCTGATGGACATCTTTTCTGCATGTCAGTTTCTTCTAATTTTAAGTGAAGAAGATACAAATTGATTAAAGACAATATAATCAATAAAAATACTCATAATATTGTATATAATCATAATTGTACATAATCTCACATTGTATTATTTGTTTATAATCTCACATTGTATTATTTGTTTATAATACAATGTGAGATGTTCAGAAGCTGGCAACCTTGGTAAAAATTAACTAAAGGTCTGCAAACCTGCAAGCTGTCCTATGTCATCATTTCTGACTGAACTTAGAGTACTCTACGTTCAACTTCTCTGCAGACCTGAAACTAAAGGTTGTGAATTCTTGTCTGGATTAAGAGTGTTTCCCAAGTTAGGATAGTATCGTACCCTTCTTTACACTTCTCATAGTGCCCATCTTTATGTACCCAGTGCCTTCCAAGGTAGATGGATCCATAGATGGATGGACGGATGGATAGATAGATAGATAGATAGATAGATAGATAGATAGATGAATCCTACATTTTTCCTTATGAATATATGTCATTACAATAATTGATTTTGCTTTACAAAAAAATTTTACCAACTATTTTCAGAAATACCCCATATACCAATTTATCCTTATAGCTTATTCCTATCCCCTCAAAATATTTTTTCTTTTACTTTTTTCCTCCAATACATCTTCTTACTATCAATAACTACAAGATAAAAATTAAAGTAATTGCTGAGATAATATCAATCTAATTGTGAAGCATCCAACCTTATTTTCTTTCCTTTGGGCCACAACTCTGAATAAAAATGGATGATCACAAAAACATATGCCAAATTATTTTCTCAAAGAGAACATCCCCAAATTTCCCTTCATAGGGGTGTTCGGTTGTTGAACGTCCTCATTCTTGGTTCTCGTTTTTCTAGTCCGAGTTGGTCTACAGAGGGAACGACCAAGCCCTGGCAGCTGTGTATAATGGGAAGAGCTCTGTGAGTGCAGTCCAAAATGGTTTCTAAACCTGGCTTTGTCACCTGCATGAAAATTTGGGAAAGTCAGTTTATCTTTCTCCTTCTCAGTTTTCTCTCATCTTTAAAATGAATTGCTTGGTCCAAATGATTTCTAACGAACCTGCCAGCTCTATAATTTGAAGTCTCAATGTTACTGTGATTCATTTAGTTTAGAAGACCGAAATCAACAAGTTCATTCAATACATTCTAAAGAGGTGATATAAGGAGCATCCAGGTGTCTCTGTGCTGTTTAGTAGCTAGGCAATACTGTAATAGAGCAGTTTGTATGGTGCCATGGTTAGAAGGGTGGGCTTTGGAGTCAGACTACTGAGCTTGGAAGCCTAGGTCCACAAACTACTGGCTTTGTAACTTGGAACAATTTGTCTCAGCTTCCTCAGCTGGTTCAGTTTCATGGCCCTTGCGTGCATTCATTTGCAACTGGGTTTGATACAAAAACATTTCTGATTATCTATCTAGTTTCAGTATCCATAGTACTATATTTGATATGAATAGCTTAACTATCAAGGGACCAAGAGTGACTGTGGATTCTAATCCCAGAGTCTGGAATAAACTTATTGGCCAACAAGCCAGGCTCAAATTAATGTTTTCTCATGGCCATCATCCTAAAATTCTAAAAGCTGTCCACCCCCCTATGACCATTAGGTCTTTCTAATGCTTATATGACAATGGTCAAGCCAAGACCCAAGTCCAATCAGCAATAATGGGCTGACAATTCCATGTTTATAAAATACTTCATGGTAAAACTGAGCTACGCAGGTTGGACACCCCAGCTTTCTCTCTATTTATGTCCTGTGTTTCTTTTTTGGGCAGTTCAAGTGGACCAAAATTTCTATTTTAACTGTAGCTTACTTGAATTTCTCTTCTCAGCTCTTAGTTTCATAACATCGTATGGACAGACAGCACATTAAAGATTATCTCAGTCTCTTTCCTAAGAGGGAATCCTTTCTACAACGTCGTATTTGTAGGTAGAAGGTATAGTTTGTATTATCTCTTGTATTTTGAATTTACTGGTTCCTGTATAATCTTGTCTGCCAAAATTAATTACAAGTGCATGAGGGCAGGACAAAGCTGTGTACAGAGGATCCTTCTACTATTAAGAGCTATAGCTGGCCTTGGGTAAGAGGTTAAGAATAAATCACAACATCTCTACTCTTCAGGTTCAACCACTAAGAAATGGAGAGGGGATGACCATCCTGATTCTACCATCGCTTGGATCTCTTTCACTAGCTTGAAAGTTCTCAAGGTAAAGGACATTCTTCGTAGTTTTTATATGCATAGTCCTAGGTACGGTAAAAAAAACCATAGGTTTTCAGGGAAAGTTTACTGACAAATACACTATGTATCTCGTGAACTCTTATAGCATTTAGCAAAATCTTGGCCACATATATGCTTAGCATGCATTATCTCATTTAACTTCACTTAATCCTCACTAATGCCCTAAAAGAGGTGAAGTTGCTATCGGTAGGTCTATTTTTTAGATGAAGAAGCTGAAGCTCAGAGAGATTTTTCTCAGGATGAGTTAACCCAAGCCTGCCTAACTTCAAAGCTCAAGTTCTTCCCCATGTGACAAGATGACCTTGTGCTGGAAATACATACGTTTGCTGAGAGTTTTTGCTCTTTATTCTAAACACACCTGGAGTGTTAGTCCAGCCCATTCCCCATTGTAGCCGCGTTCCCCGTGGTCCTCCTGAAGAAACACTTAAGGCTGGAGAGTCTTGCGTGTGCCAGCCCCTTGGCCTCAGGGATAGGTATCAGGAACGTACCTTAGATGCATGGGAGGTGATCAGGTATTTTTTTCTATGAGAAAATGGAATCACAATATGATTGCAGGTGAGGGTTGTCATGGAGCATAAAAGAAGCCAAAGTCAGATGTATGCCAATGTTGTGAAGGAGCAAAGCCAAGCATCTTACAGAGAAAATTTGTTCCTGGAAGGATGAAACAGACAGAGAAAAGCACAGGTAAGAGTGAGTTGGACTCTGACACTGGAGAGGGAGAGAATGGGAGGAGCTGCCTGGCAACTACCTATACCTGGCTTCCATGACATTCCCCTGTGCCCTTTCAATAAATTCCCCTTAATTTAAGCAAGCTCTCTCTATATCACCTACCTGTGCATACCTCTGCCGGTTATGGCCCAACTGGGTAGATTCTTGGGGGGAATAAAGAGCCAGCATCTCTCCGTGGTATTTTTCCAGTACCTCCTTTTGACTCCTGTGTGATATAAACATAAACTGTTTATTTTTTTAAGATTTTATTTATTTATTTGACAGAGAGAGATACAGAGAGAGGGAACACAAGCAGAGGGAGCCGGAGAGGGAGAAGCAGGCTTTCTGCCCAGCAGGTAGCCTGACTCGGGGCTTGAGCCCAAGGGATCATGACCTGAGCCCAAGGCAGATGCTTAAGCCACCCAGGAGCCTCCAAACATAAATTCTTTATAGCTGGGCTCCTTAGGCTCAGTTAGGAATTGGGGGCATTCTAAAACAAACTGAGGGTTACTGGGGGGGTGGGAGGGTAGGGATAGGGTGGATGGGTTATGGACATGGGGAAGGGTTTGTGCTTTGGTGAATGCTGTGAAAGGTGTAAGCCTGATGATTCACAGACCTGTACCCCTGGGGCAAATAATTAAAAAAAAAAAAAGGAATTGGGGGCATTCCAAATCTTGTTGCAGGTTTGGGGCACTCTGAAGCCACAGTGACAAAACATCTTCCAGGGAGCCAGAAAATGAAAACCGAGAAGAATGCTCCTCTCCCCACCTTGTTGCCTCTCAAGTACTGAAACCCCTTCTCTTGGAGCATCCACCAGAAACCACATGCCAAGAATGCTTCTTTTACTGAACTTCTTGCAGCCAGGAAGGCAAAGTTTCCTAAACTACAAACCAGTCATTGTTGGACCTGGAATTCCCTTCCTGGGACAATTACATTTTGCTCCTGCTTAGCTCCGTGTTGCTTAGCAACCGCAGTAGCGTCAGGGAAGCCCCTGGAGAGAAGATCCCCTTCCAAAGGGGAGCTGGGGTGGGAGTAATCAGGAGTGGAAATTAACTTCTCATTTCCTAGAGAGGAAAAAAGGATACGATGTGGACTTCAGAGGGGGTGAATTAGGCTGCATCTGGAGAGAGTCATTTAAATATCCACATCATATTGAATAATCAAAACCAGTATTTGAGCAGAATTATCTAACTTTGCAACATGACTTTATATTTGGTATTTCCTGTAAGCCTCATGATGATTGATACCTTAGGACAAAATTACAGTTCTCAGCTTATCCATGAGGAAACCAAGATAGAGGGTACTAAAATAATGTGCTCAGCTTCATATATCCGGTTAGTGTCAGAGCGGGACTAAAATCCAAATCTACCATTTCTGTCTCTCCACTATAGCCTTGATTGATTGACCGATTGATTCACTCATTCATTTCATTCATCCAGTCATTCATGATATAGGACCAATGTTCATCCAATATGTACAGATAGGCATGCTAGTGTTAAAAAATTAGGATTTTTGAGTAATCATTGCTCCAAACTCACCCTCATGCACTTCACTCTATTGCCCTGTCCCTCCTGAACCTTCACATGATCCAAAAGCTAAAGAGGTATCACCTGGATGAATAAGACCATGTGTCTGTGTTCATTCTGACCAATTAGCCGATGTCATATCACTCGTTAAGTGTTTTTGACATTCCACTAACCCTGACCGGACATACACTGGACTCCAAGAACAACTGTATCCAGTGAAGATATAGAGGTGTAATACAAAGCCGTTGACCTCAAACAGTTCACAGATGGTGGCTGGAGGGTAGTGAAAAATAAGGGTACACAGTATCTTCTGGAACACCTCTCATAGCAGGGAGTTCATTACTGTTTAAGATGATCTGTTCTCATCTTAGATCCAATCACAGAGTTTTGCATTATATTGAGCTAAGATCTGCCTCCCCATTACATGAGCTGATTAGGACTGACTACCCCCTACAGAGCAGAGTTAGCAATCTGATTCCTATTTTTCCTGAAACTTCCTTACATTTAAGGACAGTTTTCACATCCTAATTCAGTTGCTCCTGATATGTTCTCACTGCCCTGCTGGGACTCTCCTATGTCCTGGACTCAAACATGGAGAAAATTCTATAGACGGCTTGATCCTTAAACATTTAAGTTTCTACATTTTCTACATTTCTACATTTCCAGAATTGCCTCCAACCTCCAAATGTGGCCCCATCACTCTACAGTTCGTTGTGACTGCCACCTCCTTTGGTTAGGTGCACCTTCTATTCATGTACCTTATTTAAGAGGTTAGGCACTTTCTAAGTATCCAGATCATATTCTGGGGGCATGTGCTTTCTATTGGATCAGTGATTCTCAAAGTTGGTTGCATATTAGGAGCACCTGGGTGTTTATTAGCAAGGCCAATTAAATCAACCTGTGTCCCAAGCATCAGTAATTCTCCTAGGTCATTCTGATTCACAGTAAGTATTGAGAAGCATCACAATAGATTATACTACCTCATTTTCCAAAACAGGTGAGACTCAATACATCCTGTATATGAAACCAGAAAGTAGAGGTGACTAGCTCTGAGCATGTGATTATATTTCTTGTCCTCAACTTCTTATAAAGGAAGAATGGAGGGGTTTGACTCTTCTTTCTACCTTTAGCATCAGAGAGGTAAAAATGATTTTATCTACCCTTGTACTTTGAGCCATACCTTACTTGAATATATGCCCTTTATCTGATTCTCAGGTCATGTAGGGAACAATTACCATGCAGGACCTTGCAGATCCTTGCAGTATCTCTGATGGGGGTCTGGGGTGGGGAGGGGGTTTTCGTGATGGTTATTTTACAGGCTAGGTGCATAGATGCCTACATCACAGAGCAACAGCAAGTCAGCTATTTGGTGATATCAGAGGAACATTTAGTCTTTTTTTTTTCTTTTTTAAAAAGATTTTATTTATTTAACACAGAGAGAGAGAGAGGTCACAAGTAGGCAGAGAGGCAGGCAGAGAGGAGGAAGCAGGCTCCCTGCTTAGCAGGGAGCCTGATGCAAGGCCTTGATCCCAGGACCCTGAGATCATGACCTGAGCCAAAGGCAGAGGCTTTAACCCACTGAGCCAGCCACCCAGGTGCCCAGGAACATTTAGTCTTATCCATACTTATTAACATTATCCATACAAGACACAGCTCAGTCCTCAATGATTTCTTCTTTTTTTCGAAAAATGGGTTACAGAAAAAAAATATATATGTGCATAAAGGAGAAAAGGAAACGTGTATATTAAATAGATAATAAATGTGCAGCAATTCTGAACAGGGTATGATTTCTGACCTTACCCTACTACTGCTGCATCTGTGTTCCATGAACTTCATAAAGGTCTCCTCTCTGGTATTTCTATACATTAGATGTAGTTAGAAGTTTGCATGCCGATTTTCCCCACTTGGTTGTAAACTCTGAGTTGGAATCTCTAGTTGTGCTACCGTTGTGTCCTGCACAGTCCATACTACATAATTACTTGCTGCGTGACTGAAAAATGCTACCATTGGAGACCGTGTAGAACGAAGAGATGTGTGTTGTGGGCATGCCCATCAGCTGCTCAGGTGCCCCATTATATTCTCCAGGATTGTGCGAATTAGTTTCTTAACATTGCATAGTAGTAGTTTTCAGACTAACCTCTTTACAAGCTTCAAGTTTTTTGGGGTGTTTTAGGTTCCAGTTCTCAGAGAACCAAAAAGTGGCCTACTAGGGAAAGAAGATAAGAATTGCTGTGATATTTAGCTAGGATTTGGATATAGGTCCTGTTATATCAACAAACATATCATTCAGGGATGGGGCTTTTGTTTTTAGGAAGCCTTTGTTATTATATGCCAAGAAGTATTATCTAGTAAACATTAAAATATAGCCAAAATATATGTAATATATACTATGTGTAGATGTATATATCATGTATGTCAATATGTATATAAGTATGTGTTTTATATATAGACACATAAAACAAAGAGCAAGAGGTTTCCCTTTTCCTTATCTTCCTTTCATCTCTCAGGATTGAAAAGATGAGCAACATGCAAGGAAGGAATATTGGATGAGAAGTCAAGGGACATAGAATCTATTCATGGCTTTGCCTTAACATAGTGACTCTGGACAGTCCATTGCATCTTGATTCCTGTTTTCTCAGCTTGAAGATGATGAGGTCTGGCTAAGTGATCTCCCAGGTGAAATCCCTGGTGAGAACTCCTCAGGTGAACTTTTACCGCACTATAATTCTATAGACTTACTTAGCATTTATTATAGTGAATTTTTCATAAGGCATGTGCTTCTTTGAGCTGCTCTTCAAAGAGACGCAACACAGGAAGGAAGACCCTGTAAATATGCCTCGGTTACAGAAAGGCAGGGACTCGGGCAGCAAGCTTTAGTTCTGGCTTAGAGGACACCAGAAAGCATAAGCTCATGGGAAAACCCTTCTGATTTCTGGGGCTCACTTCCTCCATACGGGAAGTGTAGGAAATGGCCCACATGCTCTCTTAGTCCTCTGTGGGCTCAGGTATAGGATTTCAGAAATCTGGGTACACAAGGAAATGGGCAAAGGTCATCTGATTACAGAGAACAGTTGTTTTGACATCGTATTTTGTTCCTTGATCTCTATTTCTATCAACAACTCACTTTGCCCTGATGATTTTTTTTTCTAATGGAGCATTACTTGCCCACCAATAATAATATTCCAATATAAAGGGTAGCCAAAGACCTTTTGAAACATTGCCACATCAGAGGTCTTGCAGTAATGAGTAACAGAGGACAAGTTTGGGGCCAATGAGAAGATTCCTCTGAAAAAAAGAAGACAGCCAGGGCACTTGGGTCAGAGGGGGATGAACCATCTTTTCTGAACCAGACTGAACCTCATCCTGGGACATGGACCAGGATGGGAATTGGGGCCTCCTCCCACACAGACCCTGTCTCCCTTGCCCCAGGGCACTGCAGGATTACTGTTGAGCAGAGTGACGAGAATGAAGATGTTCTGTAGCAAAACTCAAACCAGCAGCCAACCCTGAGGTCAGCAGCTGAGGTGGTTGGCAGGGGGACATCCCCAATCACTACCAAATCATTCCTCAATCCAAATGCCCCCAAACTCTCCTATAGAAGGGTCATTAAGATACCGCCATATTTTGTACGAACGGAAGGTACTTCGTCTTATTCTTTCCACCACTCTGAAGAGGGAAGTGCATCCGATGTGCATTTGCCATCTCTCTGCGTCTTGCCCCTCGTCCGGTGTCCAGTTGTTGTGAATAACAAAAACATGCACCTAAGCAACTGAGTGCGTGCATGTCGCTTAACAAACAAAAAATAATAATAAAATAAACCCCTGAAAGTGAAATGCAATTACCGGGTAAAAAAAAAAATGCACCCAGTTTCCAGAGCCTATCACATCTCGCGCCTTGTCGCGCAGCTCCCCCCAACACTGCTCCCGTTGTGTCAGATAGTGGCAGTGTTGAGCCCGGCAACCCGCGCCGAACCCGCGGCGCTCCCCGCGGCCGCCCAGTCCCCGCGTGTGACTCCGGCGCGCAGGAGCCACTGGGCCGCGAGGGCGCCGGGGAGCGGGAGGGGCGCGAGGGGCGGCGAGGGGTCACCGGTCGGCCTCCACGAACTGTTTTCCGCCTCCCCCAGCAAGACCCCACTCCCTCCAATTGATCGAAATTCACCGAAATTCACCGAGAGAGGGAGGGTGGAGGGAGAGGTCGCCCGCTGGTTAGCGGCTGCGCCTCCCCCCGGCTCGCGCCGGGAAGCGGCCCCCGGTCCGTGGGGCGAGCCGTGTGGGCGCCCGCGCCCCCTCCGAGGCAGATCGCGGGGTGGCGGTCCCCGCTCGGCTCGCCGCGCGGCCGCTCCGTTCCTCCCCCCTCCCCCGCCCGCGCCCTCCCCCTTCCTTTCACTAGG
>LNAC01000015.1:136226-197563 GCA_002007465.1 Ailurus styani
GGGAGGGGGGAGGGAAAGGGGTGGGAGGGCAGCAGGATATATACATGTAGATATATTATTTGGGGGGGGTCTCTTTGTAACTTGCAGGTTAAGTGGAGCTAGAGAGCTTACATTGTAACCTAGTTGGATTTTTTTTTTTGAGGGGGGGATGTGTGAGAATCTAACGTGTCTGTAATAGAAAGAAGAACAGGGAAGAAGTGGTCCAGCCGGCGAAGGTTGGTGTGTGCTTGTGTTGTGGCTCTGTGTTAGTCTTTCTCTTAAAATCTTAATCAATGGATCCGAGTCTCTTTCTCGTGCTCTCCGGTTTTGGGACTCTGAAAAGACAGGAATTCCCTTAAAAGCAGACGACTGCCTTTTTTGAAAGCACGCATTGTGTGTGTTTCTACAGGAGCCCTGGGCTGGAGAATTAACGGCAGGCTTCCCCGTTCGGTGGTTTCCAGTGGGAAATCACTCCGGAAAGGGAGCCCTTCAGTATCGATTTATTGTTTTTGTCTTTCAAACCATTATCTCTTTGGCTAAAATACTGTCTGGGAAGTTCCACAGAGACAGAGTCAGGTAAACTGGACCGGGCAGATCTTCAGCAAGATGGTGATAACGGTGATGCCGTTGTGGGTGTCTGTTTGTGATGGAAGCATTGCTGGGTAATAGCGATTTCTGATCGGTAGAGCATGCTGGTTCTAAAAAAATAAGTGACTGCCTAAATGCTGTCTTCCAGTCCCCCTCCCCTACACGCTGCAAACACCCCTCCTCCCATGACCCACACGCTTACAACAATTCTGAAATCGGATCCAACTGGAGAGATTTTCTTTGGAGATCGGAAAGTTGTGCAATTGGAAGTGGAAGATGAGGCTAGAGGTACCGGGGGTGTGGGGAGGGGGGTTCTTACTGCCCCCCGATGCTGCATTGATTCTTTATGTGTGTCTGTGTGGGTTCTGAGGGTGTGTATATCCATCTTAAAAGGACTGTTGAGGGAAGGATTTCCGATTCGTTTCCGCTTCAAATAAACTGTCCTGATAATCTCATGGTTGGCGTCTAATGCTAAAAGGCCAATTCGTGTGTCTCTTTATCGCCTCAGAAACTCTTCCAAAAGGGTGGTTTATTCTGGAATTCTATAACAGCTACTTTTCCTTACAAGCCGCCACCCCCTACCCTCCACTATCCACACCTTTTTTTTTTTTCCCTAAAGTTTGGTTGGAGTCTGTGGTCTTTAAGGAAATCTAACACTACTTGTTTTCCTCTTACATTATTTTTTGTTCTCTTCCTTTTCATTCCTTTGCTCTTTATCCTGTTTTTTCTTTTTTTTTCCTGTAGATTCGTACAAAAAACTAGTTTCATAAAGTAGCTGTCATTAGAACTATCTTGCTGTTGGGGAGCCACCTCCTACCCACCTTTAGTTCACACAGGTAAATCTGATTCGCCCCATTCAAACTCATCTTCATTTGCGAAACGTGTGTGTGCGCACACGTGTGTGTGTGTGTGTGTGTGTGTCCGGAGGTGGGGACAGGAGTGGAGTAGAGAAGTGGAATGTGGAGAGGAAGGGTGGTGTTCTGTGCAGGCACATTGGGCCAGACCTGCTGGGTCTGGGAGAGTTTCTTGCGCTCACCCCAGTTAGATGTTGTCTGGCTGGGATGGGGAGGCGGGGCCAACTGGCCAGGGGCGTGTGAGGGAGGAGAAAGTTTGTAGCACTTTAAAATGTAGCCAGTTTGCAATCCCTGGTCACTGCCTCCCCCTTTCTCCTCCTTTCTGTGGCTTCGACCATTCTGAGACTCCCGGAGGGAGGCTTGATCTTCTGCCCTGATGCAGGAGTCCAAGGTTTCCGAGCGAAGTTGAAGATGTTGTGTTTTCCTCTGTACTTAATGAAATTGTCTGCTACCAGAGAAAGGCATTAGGACAGATCAGAAGAATAAGGTAGAACCTGAGAGTATTTGCAAACTTCAGGGAAGGTAGCCTGAGAAGATAGGGAAACCAGGTACTCTGAAAGTGCTGCTTTGCACCTTATGCCTCCTCCCCCGGTAAGACAAAAAATCGTAGTCTTGGGAAGTTGAATTGGTGCAAAAGCTGGGCCCTGGGCACGGCTAGCCACTCCAGTAACCTGAGCTGGGCTGGGGGAGGAGGTGGTGAGGGAATGCGATCGGGAGCCAGAGGAGGGAAACGGACTTGTCTCGTGGGGCAGGGAAAATAGACGTGTCACTGGAATAAACAAACTGGCGGTGGGGGAGGGGATGGCTGGTAGTGAACATAAGGGGGAGTGGCTGAGAGGCAGCAGTAGGGTAGGAAGGGGCCACTTCTGGCTTGGGAGAAAATATCAACTGCCTTATATGTTCATAAATGGGCCAGGCAAGTGAAGGGGTGTAATCTGATCTTTTGTATGTTAACATCACAATGTTACATAGGAAGGCGCTGCTGGCAGGCCCAGTTTTGGACTTCACACAGGGGAATCCTAGGGGTATCCCTGAGTGAATCTCTTTGGTGCTAGGAGGGCTTCTGGTCATGTACTTGCATTATGCACAGCCATCTACTTTGTAAATTACAAAGTAAATCACAAATTTATTTTGTAAATCACCTGACCTAAATGAGGGTTGCGAGCAAGAGGAAACAGTGCTTGGAATATTTGTAGAATTTAGTTGAAAACAGTAGGTGGGGAGAGGCAGGAGGCAGGAGTTTGCTGAAGAAGAAATAAATAGGTAGGCATTTCCCCTGGATTCCTGATTCCATTTCTGCTGTTATCTTGACTTTCAATTCCATTAGGGGCTGAATCGATACTTCTCTGGCACAAAAATGTACCTCTAGGAGAGTTCTTTCCAGCTGGTCATTATTTTGAGTTGTACTTCAGTCTCTGCTCCAAAGCTTCTCTATAATATGCAAAAAGAGGAAGATGAGAGTGGCTAGTTGCATGGGACGTCCTTTCTGGATTTTTGCAGAGACACTGAAACTTGGCTGGGCCTCAGCCTCCCAGAATGCCAGTTTTTCCCTTGGAGACTTGAAGTTTTAATTGAAACCAGAAAGCTATTGAAGGCAGACCCAGCCAATGAAACCTTGTTTTCTCTGCTGCTGAGGAATGGGAAATAAATAATTTTTTGCTGATGGCATTTCAAGTTGCTTCAGTTCTGCTCTTGCCAGAAGAATGGGGTAAATTATTATTAACACATAGGCATTGTCAGGAGTTGCAGGGCCTTAAAAAATGGGATGATGTTATTGAGTTTACTTGGGGCCCCACTGGAGGTCTGTGGGGGTGGGGTGGGGGGGAGGCTACACTTGTCCAGGAGCGAGGCAGTCCTTCCCTGAAGCAAAAGAAGCCTCATAGAGTCCTTGCCACACATCGCTCTGCTTGGTCCTTTGGATCCTGTGATGAAGGGAACAAAGCCATCCAACTTAGCTCTCATTCTGTGGTCTATTTTGAAACCTGGGGAGCTTCTTAAAACCGTTTAAGCCAGGATTAAGTGAGGAACATCACCATCCTACGTATTGCCATAGGTTTGAGCTTCTTTTAGAGCTATTTCCAAAGGCAACCCTGGTGTTTCGCAAACTCTTCATCAAGTTGCAGACAGTTTGGGTAGCCTAACACTTGATAAATGCAGTGAAGTAAACACCAGGGTCTGCAGACTGTACTACTTCATGAACAAGGGGGATAGATTCCAGCCTACAGTCTTGTTTCACTCTGAGTTTTCATGTCCATTTTCACTTAGCCTGCAACTGAATTCTAATGTCCACTTAGACATACCAAGTTGGGGCAATATGAAGTTTGGGGGCAATCGGTGACCTCAGATGACCGAGTGCAAGTTAATAGGACCTTAGAATTCTTACCTGGAATTTTCAAAGGTCTTTCAAAGTTTCAGGTCAGAGCAGCACTCCTTTCAGGGTTGGTTCTCTTATATCCTCAGAGGGTGCCCTCCAAGGTGGAGGGAGCATTTTTTTTAAGCAGCCTCTGGCTTAGAAACCCACAGTTGACTTCCTGTTCAGCTCAGAGCAATTGATGCCAGGGTCAGATGGAGAGCCAGAGCAGGCCTGAGGTCCACAGGACACCTTTTGAGGAAGCAGGTAGCCCTTCCCAGGAACTGATGATGGATTGTGATCCACGGGTCCTTGAGAAATATTGTAGGCAAAGCCAGCTGAGCTGACCCCTGGCAGGCCTAGGCTTCCACCTTTCCAAGTGCTGGGAGGGAGAAGGGTGAATGAATGGTAAGCAGATAAGAATTGCAGAACTTGGAGCTTAGAGAAATGTGTCCCTGCCCCAACCTCAGGCATCAAAAGCACTCCCTTTCCTATGCATGGCTCTTTGTTCTTTTCAGGATCTCTTCCTATCAGATTTGCCCCCTTGATTCTCCCAAGGAGGGAGGCCCAAGAAGTAGTGTATCCCCATACAGAAGCTGAGGACCTGACACACTGACCTGCTGAAATGATGCAGGGGGGTGGCCCACCTGGGACCTGAAGGCTGTGTTAACGTGTGAACAGCATCACACCTGAAGTGACAAGATTTGTTCTGGATCCTGTCCTCACGACCTCCCTCCTGGCTGAAGGACCCCTGACAAGTTATTTAACCTCTTTGAGCCTCAGTAACCTAATCAGGAAAATAGGGATAAAGATGCTTACCCTGCCTACTTCACAGGGGTTTCGAGGATTAAATAATACCAGCTAATTTCTGTAATTGAACTCTGAGAGGATTTCCACGCTCCCCCCTGGAAACCTGTGCCTGAGATTTTTGTCGCCATAGCCCAGAGATTAATAACCCTCTGGTGTGACCAGGAATGCCTCCGGGGGCCCTCGTGTTCTAAGACAGTTGGGGAATACTTGTTTTCTGCTCGTGAGCTGACTCGTAAGAAAAATGTGTATATATATGTTTGAAATCAGTTGAATTATTAGATGCCTTGCCCTTGCATATGCCATGTGTGTCTAAGACTCATAGTCTCAGGTAATAGCCACTTTGGGCTCACAGATGTATTGGGGCTCAGGAAATGCTCTTCACTAGGAATGAGAAGAACAAAAGGAAAAAGACATGGAGATGCACAGAGTGGGGGCAAAGGAGGAGAGAGAATGAGAGGGAGGTTCTCCACAGGGAGCACCAGGGGCTGAGCAGTGACTTCCAGGACAGAATGTTTAGCCTCTCTTAAGCACAGAACTCCTAGCAGGATTGCCTCTGTCCCAGCAAACCTAGTACCTTGTCTAGAGTCAGGAAAGTTCTTCACAGTCCATTTGCTGCCGGCCTCCCCTGGATTGCTCCTCTTTCTCTTTCCCATGATTCCTGCCTTGCCCTCCTGTCCAGCAACCTGTGTGCACCACGCATCGGGCGTTCTCCAGTGACCCCCGTTTTACACAACACTTACCGACCTCAGCTCCCATCAGGCTGGTTTCCTTGCTCACCTTGGGTTCTCTGGACGTGTGTCCGCCTCCGCACCTGGGCTCGCTCTGTGTTGCTACCTCCTCTCTGGAAGGTGTCCCGACGGGTCCCTTTTAGCCAGAGCATGTACCTCTTAGGACATCAGACCAGCTCTCAGCTCTGCACCCTGGTCTCCAGAGCACTTCAGGTCTCAAGCACTTGCCTGGCAACCGGCTCAGGCTGCCTGGCTGTTTGTTGTCACTACCGCCCTTGGCTGTGAGTCCTTAAAGAAAGGGACCAGGTTGGCCCCACGAGGGGCCCCTCCTTACGGGTGATTTCCGTGGTGTGAATGAGTCGCAGAATTGATGCAGAGGTAGAATATTAAAAGTGGATGTTGTTGAAGGTGCGCCGGAGCTCTGCTCCGTGAAGCAGCACAGTGTGCGCCTCTTAAACAGAGTGAATAAGAACCACTTGTGTTAATGGCTTTTTATACTTTTGGCTATCTTTCAGGGGCAATCACCCACTCCGTCTTTCCCTCCAAGCCTACGAGGTAATGATGTTTTACCCCATGTACGTCCTACCAGCCGCTGATTCACTCATTCATCCAATCATCAACTGTTTATGAAGTGCTTCCTAGAGCCTCATCGCCACACTAGTGCACCCAGCTCTTGACTTTCTCTGAAAATTCCAGTTGCATTTTTTTTTTTTTTTTGTCCACCACACTCATTTTGGCACTTAACCATGCAGTCTTCTTTGTTGCTTTAGTCCAAGTGCTTGCCCGCTCCTCGGTGACTGAGCGAGCCCGGCCGCCATGGAAAGGAAGCTGGAGCAAAGAAATGCACTCGGCGGGGACAGGTCTGGGGCAAGGCTCCCTGGGGGCAGGCTGCAGGCTGGGCTGGCCACCCATCAGTCTCTGACCGAGGACCTGGCTGAGCTGCCTTTCTCGTCCCGAGCTTGAGGTGTCCTAAAGTGAAAGAGTTTGATTGCTGTGGAGGGAGGGGACCATTCTGAAATTCAGTGATTGTGTAGCTAAAAATGTCCCAGGCATTTTGAAGCTTTTTTTTTTTTCCCCTAAAGCTCAGAGCTCTTCACATCCATTTAATGGCACCCCAACAAACATTCAAACCAATCCCACTGAGGAGTTGCATATTTTGATAAGTGTTTGCTGTGGTGGACAAGTTCTAGAAATGGAAATAGGGTCAGCAGAACCTCCCCAGTTAGAACCAGAGAACCAGACTTGGGGGACGGGGAGAGGAGGAGATAGATGGTGAGCTAAATATGAAGGAACACCATAAAGAATACGACAGAATAGTGTGGAAGGAAGAAAAGGATTAATTTTGTATATTTTTTGAATACTGGCCCCCTTTGGTGAGATAGCTGCCTTGAGACCAGGAGATAGTGCAGACGGCTTCGCAAAGGCTGCTGGCTGCTGCACCAAGTAGGCATCTGGAATCTCTACTTCCATGGATCTCCTGGGTCTGGGGGGCTGGTTGTTATTGTTTTGTGTGGATTCCATTGGGCACGAAGGCCGAGGCCATGCCTCTGCTTCTGGGGTGTCCTCTCCAGCCCCACACCAGAGTGCCCCTGCTCTGGCCTGTGTTCAGTAATGGCTGGTGAGTTGGTGTCTGTGCATTTTGAGGTCAACGGGATCTCAAAACCAGTTTGTCCAAAGCCAGAAGCCTCTGTGATTTGGGTTGGGTTGCAATCAGGAACACTGGGCTTTGATCTGAGGTCCTGTGAAAGCTTAGCAGGACTTCTTACTGAGGAGCACACTGGTTGAATATTTAGGAAGAGGGAGGTTCTGCAAGCTACCAAGATAGGGCAGTTACTTTTACACTAAGACTTACTCGGGATAGGAAAACAAAAGCGAGCAACACTATTAGCCTAACTTGGTGAAAAGCACTTTCTTCACTGGTTCCTTCTATCTGCCAAAGATTTGCAGTTCTGTCAGTGGAAAGAAGCTGCTTGAGTTTGAACTTGGGGCTGGAGAGATGGGGAGACTGGAGATGCTGAATTTGATGGATTCAATGCAGTAGCCTGATGAGAAGGCTCATCAGAAGCAGTTGTGTCACCATTGTTGTGCTTGTAACAGAATAATCACATCTGGTGGCAAGTCCCTTGCAGTTGTTGGTGGCTCTGCCTATGACCTATTGTTATTTGAGCAATGAGAGCTTTGACTTTTTTTAAGTATGTATTAATAACGGTGGCTAAAAAGAATGATTTGGGTTTTAAAAAAATTTTTTTTAAAGATTTTATTTATTTATTTGACACAGATTGAGAGAGAGAGAGACAGTGAGAGAGGGAATACAAGCAAGGGGAGTGGGAGAGGGAGAAGCAGACTCCCGTTGAGCAGGGGGCCCAATGCGGGTCTCGATCCCAGGACCCCAGGATCATAACCTGAGCTGAAGGCAGACCCTTAATGACTGAGCCACCCAGGTGCCCCCAAAAGAATGACTTGTTGTGAGAACCCTGTGGGCCTTCTTTCTGATCATTACTTTGTACTCAAGAGCTTGCTTACATTGAGTTTTTTGACTCACAAATACTTATTAAAATCTCAACATTGCCACTGTGCAAGCCATTGTTCCTGATGCTCTTAGGCGGAAAGGGTCTGGTAAGAGACATGACTTGGAGGGTGGACAGTGTATCTGTAGAGACGTGCATGGCTCCAATGGAAAGCTTTAGACTGCAGCCATAGTGGGAGCATGATCTAATGGAATTGTGCTATTTGTGTGATCAGGAGCAGTCAGGGAAGGCTTCAAGGAGGATGTGGTGTTGGGTTTGACAAGAGCATTGGAACAGGAGGAGGTTCTTGGTGGGTAGAATAGCTTTGGCACAGGAGCAGAGGTGGAACAAAGTTCAAATGTGCATTGCCACAAGCAAGTGAATGCTAATCATCAACAAGCAAGGCAGCTGGCAGGAGCAGGACAGCCTGATGATGAAGGTCCAGCTCGCTGAGACTGGGGGGCAGATCACCCATGGGAGGCATCTTGCGGGTGTAAGGTGTTCTCAGTGGGAAGGACCAAACCCAGGGCCCTCTAAGTTGAACCCAGTCTAGCTGTCCAGAGTTTTCACTCAAACCCATCAACTTTTCAGCCCTTTGATTCAACAGACTTTGTTTGCTCATTGCCACTTAAATATGTGTGTGACCAGACCCTGATGGGCCCTGGGGGTTTGCCAAGAGATGGAGAGGACACTGTCTCTGCCTTCAGTCTGGTAGAAGACTTTGTAAGAACTTATGAAAACCAGTGGAGGAGTAGCAGAGGACAGTGACCTAGGACTAACTGAACCGCAGAGGCAGCACAGGGAGGGCCCGAACCTCGGGGGTTGGACAGATCCCAGAGAGCTTGGGGAGTAAGTGGGGCGTGGGCTGAGTCCTGAACAATGGGATGTTTTTGCATAGGTTCAGAGCCTGCAGAGAAGATACTCATTTCGGTAACACAGAGGCAGAAATAAGACCATTTCCCAGCGACCAGGGTTCTGTGGAATGTCAGGGGAGCAAGACAGATGAAATGGGGTCCTATGAGAAGAAGGCCTGGGCTGCGTGTTGAGTTGGGAGCCATGACCAGTTTTCAGAAGGCAAGGAGAGTAGACATGAGAACCAGAAGGATGTGCCCGTCAGAGAGCATTCACACATACCACACAAAAGAGAACCCCGACATCTGACCGTCCCGTCCGCCACTGGGCTTGTCAGCCGCCAGCTCTTTGGTCTGGTGTTCAAAAGAGGCATCTTTAGAATAAACAATAAACTATATACCAGCATTCAGAGTAGGGATCAGCCACTCCGGGGAACAAAAATGCTCTGATACTGGTATTCATCAACAGGAATTTAATGTACAATTGGAGAAGGACATATACGAGTTTTCATAACTGTGCAGTATTTAAATGGCAGTTCAAGATTGCTGAAGAAGGAATATCATCAAGGAAGGGAAATGGAACTAATACTTGCTTGGCTCTGGGAGGCCCAGCATCCCCTTTGTGGCAGAAGCATAAACATGTAGGTGCGAGATTATACTGTATATTCAAATGGTAGTGAGCAAAGCAATTGTGGAATCAGATGGTTGAGAAGTTGAGGAACTTGAATTAGGACTGAACAGGGAGTGGGGTCAAAATCAGAGGCCCTTGAGAGAAAGACTATGGCGTTCCTTATTTGTTGGGTTGTTTAGTTTATCCCCTTTGCCTTCAGGTAGGCCTATCATTCTCATCCCCAATTTACAAATGGCAGGGTGGAAGAGCAAAGCTTAAGTTGACCGCTCACTCTGGGCATTTAAAGACTGGTGACATTATGAGTCAGTGGAAAGTAAGTGACATCTGGAATCAAAGAGCACTATCTCAGTGATTTAAATTAATTTCTCGATTTCAGGTTTCTTATCTTTAAAATGGGTACATCTCAGGGTCAAATCCAATCAAAGGCCTGAAGCACCTGGTGTATACTAGACGCATGTTAAAACTTAGGATGATTTTCTTTGCCAAGTGGCTCTCTATTCTGCTTGGGCAGGAGATATTAAGATCACAGTTCCTTTTTTTTTTTTTTTAAGATTTTATTTATTTATTTGACAGAGAGAGACACACAGTGAGAAAGGGAACATAAGCAGGGGAGGTGGGAGAGGGAGAAGCGGGCTTCCCGCTGAGCAGGGAGCCTGATGCGGCTCCATCCCAGGACCCTGGGATCATGACCTGAGCTGAAGGGAGATGCTTAATGTCTGAGCCACCCAGGCGCCCCGATCAGAGTTCCTTCTTACAGGTCTACCATATTTCAGCTACTTGGGTGCTATTCTGCATATGTTACTTCCTGTTGTCCTTGTACAGTTCTGTGAAGAGACTAGGAGGGCAGGTGAGACAACTGATACCCAGGATTCGAAGTGAGGTGGTGAGTCGGACGGCAGACTGGTCTTGGAGCTCACATCTGTAGAAGCAGCTAGGGGTGCTGGGTTAAAAGGCGGCATCACCTTCTATTTGAGAGACTTCATCACATCAAAGTAGGACTGCAGGCTTTGGAATCGTATAAACCCTGAATTTGATTGTGGATCTGGTAGAAAGAGTGTGGGCCCTTGAGCAAATTATTAACCTCTCTGGCCTATTATTTCCACATCTGTAAAGTGAGGACAGGTCTTCTGTATAGCAGGGAGGCTGCTTGGGTTAAACTCATGCCTGTTGAGGTCATCGGTTACGCCCTCCCTCACGGCCAGTGTGTGCTTTCCTTGACTGCATGGAGGAGCCCAGGCAGCAGGTGATACGTGAGAGGTAGAGCTTGCCCTATGAACTTGGGGATTGGCCCAGCCAGAGCTTTAGAGATCTTCCCCCTGGGGCCCCAAGGCTCATGCTGTTGTGTTGTGTTATTGGTTCCCAGAGGAGGCACTGTTTTTGAAGCTAGAGCTGGAATTGTTGGTTAATGCATAATGTGCAGCTTCAGGCCTCAGGAGTTTGATTCTGTTTCTCTCCCTGTTGTGGAGATCCCTGAACACCGGGACTGATCCTTAGTTTTGCATTAGGCTCAGCCAGTTGGAGCCGCAGACCAGCATGATCTATAAGGAGGTGGCAGGTACAAGCGCAGCCTTTGGACGACTCTGGTTGAGGAGCTAAGGCTTAGCACCTGAGAATGTCAGACCTGGAGGGGGTCACAGAGTTTACCTTATTGCGCCCCTTCATTCTACAAACGAGGCTGAGGAGACCCAGGGAGAAAAAGGAACGTGCCCAAGGCCACTAACTCCAGTTGGCAGAGCAGGGAATTGAGCCTGTAATTTGTATTAAACTCAGTCATTTTCCTCCATAAGACAAACTGGGAAGAAGAAAAAAGCAATACTCCAACAACATCAAACACTCAAGTTAGCAGGTGCAAATTAAACTATTTGTATGTGCTTCCCATTGTATAGGGAGATTGGGGAGGTTGGCCTCCAACCCCTGTCCCTCAGGCTTTTCTTGGGATCTGTAAAGAAAGGCAGCAATTAGCCAAATACTAGCTTAGATGACACAGGCTAGGGAGGAAATCAAATTTACCAAAAAATTTGAGTGTCCACCAAGGTGATCCCAGCACATTCTTTCATAAATATCTTATTTAATCTTCAATTACTTCTCAAAACAACCCTTGAGGTAGGTTTATAACCCAATTTCCAAATGAGACTTGAATAGTGTAAACATATTTTCTAGGAACAGTTAGTAAGTGGGAAAGAGAGGCTAAGAAATCTAAGCATGTGACCTCAGATCGGTGCTACTTCCATTCTTCTGTTCAGGGGGAGACATGGTTTGGACACTGGCTGTCGGATCCTTGCTGTGTGTGCTCCTTGTGCTCTGAAGTGTGTCAGAGATCCACGTGAAACCCAGCCCCTACCCTTGTGGAGTTCCTGGTCTGGTGGGAGAGATAAATAAGTAAATGGGACACTACAATACAGTTTGCCAAATGCTTGGATAGCAGAATGCCCAGAGAAGTGACAGCAAGACCATCTGTGAGTGTGAGGGGGAGAGTGTGTGTGTGTGTGTGCGCGCGTGCGCGCGAACACACACACACATGTGTACAAATAAGGGAAAAGGAATGGAAAAGGAAGGTCTAGTGGGCCTTCATGAAGGACGTGAAACTTGACCCAAATCCTGGTGATGACTTAGAGGTGACAATGTAGAGAAAGGAGAAAGAGCAGCCAGAGGACTTAGTAGGGAATCCCATGAAGTGATGCAAATCAGGAGGCTTTGGGGGAGCCGCAGCCCAGCAGAGACTGTTGGGGAATGTGGGGGGTGCAGCACTCAGGGAGCACTGGTTGGAGGAGGCCATTCATGATCAGGAAGTTACCACCCAGGTACCTGGTGTAAAAAAGCCACTGAGCCTGACCTTCATTCTTTGCTGTGGGCCACTTGTGTGTTTGTAGGGTTAGAGAGCTGTGGTGCAGAGCGACGTTTGCCCTCAATGGTTGAGAGCTGGGTAAGGGTTGGGTCACTTGATCAATTTATCAGTGTTTATGGAGCATTTACTCTGGGGGTGTTTCTGCAGCAGGAAGGATTTCAGGAATGCATCACTCAGTCATGGGCACCTGAGTCGAATGGCTTTTGGTGGCCTCTGACACAGTCTCTCATTCAGCATTTACTCAGCGAGTAATTTGGAGTGTTGCTCCATGGATCACGGGGTGCGCTAGGCTCTGCGGAGTCCATGGTGAGCCAAACAGACATAGCTTTGACCCTCAGGGGCTTACCATCTAGTGCGGAAGGTGACGGGGTGCAGAGTTACAACCAAGAGTGTCACTCGTGTTTATAAAATATAATAAATGCCAGTGAGGAAAGGCTCTATGCTCTAAAGGTCCAAAACAGGGAGTCCTGATACGGTTGTGAATGAAGCTCAGGGAAGTACCATTTGACCTGGGCCTGAGTAATGAAGACCTTAACTCAAGGGGACAGGAGGAGGTTCCAAGGCTCATGCCAAGTCCCATCAAATAGGAAGGGTCACTTCTGATTCCCCACCTAAATACCTTAGGAGACATCAAGAAAGATGAACACTCATCCACTCCCAAAACCAAAGTCCGACTTGTTAATCTCTTGAAAGTATCTGAGAAGGGATTCTTTTAACTTTAGGCCAGTGAGCCTAGGTTGAGATACATTAGCTTCCCTATCTACAGTGAGGTAGGTTTACACTCCATCCTTTCATACCATTTGCCTTCTAAGATTGGAAACTCCTAATTTCTGTCAACTAGAAAAATCGGCTGTCATCGGGTCTCCTGCATGGTCAACTTTAATAAGACGAGATGGTCTCCTTCCTGCCATCGTTATACGTAGTCTCAAAGTCTACAGCTTTCTGGAAACAAAGGGACAAGGTGGAAGGAGGGAGGTTTGGGAGGAGTGGAAGCAGGGCGTTGACTTCTGGGCAGAGACGGCTCCTCAAGTCCATCTCTGAGGGAGACATAAAGAGCCCTTGTCACAGTGCCTTTTGGGCATTTCAGCTCTTCAGAGTTTCAGAGAATCTGGCAGAAGAAGCCCTCTGAGTCCAGCAAAATAGTCGTAGGTAGATGTCTACTGTCCATGGTGTTCTAGTAAATGCGAAATGCCCCTTTCTCCAAATTTGTTTTTAAGCTGCGATTTGTGGAGTTTGCTGATTCCTGTGGTGTAAAGGCTCCTACCTGGGCCAGTCTTCAAGCTGCCAGCCAGACCCCATTGCAGGTGGAGTTGGCAAGAGAGACACAGGAAGGCTCTCAGGAGCCCCTAGGGTCCGGCTCTAGCACACTGCTGTGACTGTTCCTGAGAATCCGAGATCAGGGGATCACTGATAACAGCGATAGCCCTAGCGGAGGAGGATTCGACTGCCTTCCAGATGGATGGAACGTAGAGTCAAAAGCAGCCTGCTGCTTTCTCTGTAGGTCAAGATTACTCTGTAGGATGCTCTCCTCATTGAGAGCGTTGAGCAAAGAGAAAGAACCCACATGAGGCCTTAGAGGGAAAAACACCCAAGGAACGTAAAAGGCACAGTATCATAAAAATTAGTTACTACAACTGCAGAAGTAGAATTTTAGGAAGATGCCAGATATCTGCCACAGAAGAAGCGTGACCCTGGTGGGCTGGGAGCACGAAGTAACAGGGAGGGAGGGGGCCGGGATGAAACAGCATGAGTCAGAGGGAAGGAGGATGAATGAGGTGGAGAAGGCAGGCCAGGATACCAGCTGTGTAATAGCAGAGAGAAACCTCCACGGAAAATAGGATTACGTTGCTATTATGGAGGGTAGTTTTAGGGTTTGTGCTCCCATAGTGCAAAATCAAGAAATGAAAACAGAGAGAACATGAGGGCCGTGGAGACAGAGATGGGAGCTCTGAAGTGAGGATTATAGGGAAAAACTGAGAAAGAAGCCTGAACCATCGAACAGAAGAAATATCTCAAGGAACGATCGAAGAGGATATTCCCAAACTAGGAAGAACCTGCCCCTGTAAATCCAAAAGGCTCATGGTGTTGTGAGAAAAATAAAAGGAAAGAGATCTGCGCTATACTCATTTTGTCATTAATAAAATTCTAACATAATGAAGGAAAATCTTCGACTGTAACAGCATAAAACAAGTCGCCTGCAAAGGAAACAGACCAGGCTGGCCTCCATTTTCTCCTCCGTTGCTTCAGATGTTAGAAGACAAGTCTTCAGAGTTTTGAGGGGGAGAGGTCCTGGCCTGAGGATTATCCTTTTACTGATAAAGATGGAAGAAGTGCCTGATGGGGGATTTGCAGAGCACGGAGCCCACTGAGGTAGGGCTTCCGGAGAAGCATTCTGGGGGAGTGAGGAAGGTCAGGAAAGAGGCAGAGGACTCTTCCCTTATTCGTGATTGTTTGCCTTTAAGACTGTATGGGGTGCAAGTGTCATTCTTATTTTTATAAGGAGCATGTGGTTCTATTAAAAAAGATAAAAGCTCTAACCTAATAAGGTAGATCAGGAAGACATTTGTTTCATCTTGTTGATGAGACATTGAGGCTGAGAGAGTGCTCATGAAGGCTCCTACTTGACAGGATTAGGTCCAGAATCCACCTGTTTTGACTTTTGTTAAATATGCCAAGGGCTGGGACACCTGGGTGGTTCAGTGGGTTAAACCTCTGCCTTTGGCTCAGGTCATGATCTCAGGGTCCTGGGATGGAGTCCCGCATCAGGCTCCCTGCTTGGCAGGGAGCCTGCTTCCTCCTCTCTCTCTTCCTGCCTCTCTGCCTACTTGTAATCTCTCTGTCAAATAGATAAATAAAATCTTTTAAAAAAATATGCCAAGGGCTCTGCCAGTGCCACCATATTGTCTCTTTGGAAGGTGACAGTCCAGCTGACGGATGGCCTGCATGTGGGTGGTGCCCTGGGAGCAGAGCAGATGGGAGAGGTGGATGATGATAGGAAGCCCTGATGGGTTCGTTCATTTCTTAATTCAGTCAACCAGCATTTCTTGAGTGTCCGGTATGTGCTGGGCACTGCTAGACATGGGGACTGCCGGCATGAATCAGGTGCCACCTACGTGTATTCTTCCGAGACTCAGAATACTGTGAAGGAGAAGTACCTTTAAACACAGAGTAATAGTTCTCATTGGTCAAGGCGGAAGGTAAGGGTCAGCACAGACCTTAAGCAAGGCCTAAGCCCATCAGAATTATCTGGAGGGCTTGGGAAAAGCCAGAAGGCAGGACCCCACCCGGATTTAGTAGGTGGGGCGCAAGAATTTGCATTTCTGCCACCAGACTCTGGGATTAGTGAATTCCCCGGAGCCTTTGGGTTTAGGAAAAATTCTTCCATCTCACAGATTTGGAAGGTAGAGAGGATGTATTCCTTGGGACTCATTTAGGTTCCGAGGCACATCTTGCCCAGCAGGATTCCCCTGGTCCCTCAGAGAAATAATTCTGAAGGTTCACACTGTCTAATTTGGAGTGCCCCCATAGGTCTGTGGCTGTGCAGGGTGAAGTTAGAGTCTTGAGTCTGGAAGAGCCCTTGCTCCATTCATTGCTGAGATAAGTATGGAGTTAGGGACTCCAAGCAGCCTGTGTAACAGTCACGGGAGCAGAGGGCAAGTTCCTGGACACCTCCCCCATGTTCTTTTCCAACATCACCACCCTGCTTCTCGCCCCTCTGTTTCCACGGGAGCTGCTGGGCGGTTACTTCCTCAGCAAATTTGATTACTCCTGTCCCCTGCCACCAGGTCCTGCACGTAGCCACCGAAGGGTTAACTTTAGTTGGACTGGGAGCTGGAGCCAAGTACAGAGTGTCCATTGTGCACCCGCCCCCTCCGCCCCCTCCCGAGGAGTCGCTGACTGCTGGAATGTGACAAGGCAAAAGGTTTTCACCTTGCGCTGGCTTCCGTCCTATGTGAGTGTGCGAGTGGGTGCTTGTGCTCACGCTCACATGTTGGCAGGGGTGCACCGCAAGAGAAGTCCCAGTTGTCTCCCAGACTCACCAAAAAAGTGAACTGTGCATTGGGGGTGGCAGGTACGTGCTGGGAAGAAGGCAAAAGGAGAACAACAGCTTTGTGTGCTGGTGAAGTAAACAGACAGGTTAGGTTTCTTTGCTCTTCACTCTTGAAAGCTTCTTTTTATTTTTTTAAGGTGAGGGGTGCATATGGACGCGGGGGGCTAGATTATAATCCTCAGCATGGACCGTGTGAATTTTGCAGAGGGCGCTTGGGCGGGCAGAGCTGTAGTTGGAGTCCTCAGAACCACAGGACTTGGACTAGCTGTCAGGGGGCTAATTGATTTTCATTCAAAAAGACCTTGAAGTTCCCCAAGAGCCCCGTCCTGCACTGGGTGCTGAAGCAAATGTTAGAATCGTACAAGCCCAGTCGGTCTCAGCCTGAGACTGAGTTGCAATCGAGGAAGAAAAATAAGATTTGTGTTCTCAAAACAGCAAGAAGACAATGCAAGACTAGTATTTAGTGGCAAGCTGTGCAGCTGGGTGCAGTGTAAGACAGGCCAGGGAGTGGAGGTTGCGGTCCAGAGTTTATAAAATGTTGCCATGGAGAAGTGAAGGTTTGGGCATTGACCTTGAAATATGGGAAGGCTTTGGATCTGTTTGTTTGTTTGTTTGTTTGTTTGTTCATTCCTTCGTGTAACAAACATGGGGAGAGGACCAACTGTATGCCAGCCCTGGCATGGGCTGGTGGAAGGGGATATAGGAAAGATTCTGTAAAAATACCAAGGGGGAAGAATTTTGTGTGTGTAATGCCACTGTGGAGACTGGTTTGATTTGAACAGGGAATGAGAGTTGGTGGCCAATGAGCCTTAAGACTGGATTCTAAAAGTGAGACCAGTGTGCAGAGTCTGGAAGTGATGTGTCCCTGAACATTGGGATGATTTGAAACTGCATTACTGTTTGATCTCTGGTATTTATCATGTCATACTCAGACTGCCCTGGTTCAGGTCCCTGTGCAGCAAGAATTGAATTTCAGCTGAGCCTCCTTCTGGTCCCCCTGCCTCTACTATCAGGTTCCATTAATTCATCCCTTACACTACATGCTGGAATTATCTTCCTAAAGCACAGCTTTGATAGTGCCCCTTTCCCACTGACATCCCTTAAATGGCTTCCCATTACCTGAAAGATAAAATCCAGCTCATTAGCATCGCATGCAAGGGTGTTCCTGATCTGGCTGTAGCCTTTATCTTCAGCTTTTCCTTTTAGCAGTCCCTATTTTGTACAGCATCTCCCGGCTGAAAATCAGCATTCTCTCTCCTGAGCATGACCCTGCAAGCTTCTGCCCCAGGCCTTGCCACATGCTGTCCCTTGTGACTGCCTTCTTCCCACTCTACCTGTTGTTGAAGCCCTTGAAGGTCAAAGCCAGATTCTGTGCTCTCCTTGAAGCCTTTCTATGTGCTTTCCCATCGATTTCTCTCTACTTTGCTCAAGGGGGAAACGTTTTTCTTTTTCCTTTGTTTCTCTCCTTCACTATAGCACATGTAAATATCTGCTCTGTTTCAGTTACTTTCCGGATCCCGCTTCAGGAGTATAAGCTCCCTGAAGAAAGAGATTGTATTTCCCTTGTTCTCCTAGGATCTTGACTGGAGGAGCACTGAAAAACAGATTGTTGGATTTTCATGTTTGGTGAAACTCTTATGACTTAAACTTTACGTTTTGGAGTGTGGTCTTCCACATCAATTAGTTAATGATTTCTACCATCAAACCTAAGGAACTCTGAAGGGATCTTCTTTTTAATGGAAGATACCATCTTAATAATATGCCCATTTCACACTGCTATCCATTCCTCTAGAATTAGATTTCGTCATCTTTTATTCTATCATAGAACCTGCAGTAGACATTCAAAGTTCAAATGGATTTCCTTTAGGAACTTTTAGTGGAGAACTTGCCTCACTTTTTCCCTGACCCAAGGATAATGTCATAGTACGTACCAGGGAATTAGAAGGTAATGTGGAAGATTCCTTCCAGGGGAAGTAAACCACCACACACTACCATAAAACGAGGCTTGCAGTTTGGATGGATTTCGGGTGCAAGCCGAGAAGGATCTATTGGACAGTTGCTGCTTGACAAACAGAAACACGTTCTAGGGCATCTGGATGACTCTTCCAACAGCTAGTATGGTACTCGATGCCAAAAAGAATGTTGACTTGAATCCGACGTTTTAAAAATTATGTAAAGTTTTGGGGAGGTAGGCAGACCCATCTACACAAGACAAATAATCTTCTAAGTAAAAGAATCTTCCATTGTCATTGGGTCTCACAACTTCCCCTGCCTCTTTTGTAGCCTGGGGCACAGGTGGCTGTTCAGCCTTTTGTGTGACAGATTCATGGAAGAGGCTCTCGCTCTTACTCGGTCAGCCTCTTCTCTTCTAGAAACGCTGCGTTCATCGGGTTTTCCCCTAAGAGGAAGCAGTTGTAAATGTGTCTTTCTGCAGGGCCGAGCAGTTTCCAGGAGCCAAGTACGCGCCAGGGCTCCTCTGGGGAGCAGGTTCACGTGGAAGCCCTCGCCGCCTTGCTGGCAAGCTTCCTCACAGGATGTCAGCTGAAAATGTCCTGATTCCAGAGGGAGAAAATACGTGCCCGGTCTCCAGGCTTCATTTTCAGCTCTTCTGAATGTGCCTTTGCAGTTGTCGTTGGGCATTTTCTGGTGGGCACATGTGCCGGTTAAGACCTTACGTTGCTAGGCTCCAGGTTAGAAACCGAAGGTGTGCGGTAATGTCTTCTGCTGGGAAACCGCAGCGTTTTGAGCCACTTAAGAAGGCTTGAGTGTGATCTCACCTACAGCCTAAGGGTGGGAGGAGACGAAGTCTTGAAGTTTTGTGCGGCCCCAGGACTCTCAGTTTCCTCTTGAGGAGGAGCTTTGGGCTTCCTTTGGGGCTTTGAAGATGATGAGTCTGAAGTTGGGAATAATGGGATGTGCGGTGAGCAAGGGCAAGGGATGGTTTAGCTGGTCCTATGATGGTCTGACCTGGCTGATGTTTCTAGTTTCCTCTGGGAGGAAGGCAGAATCCAAGATCTCTGGGAGTAGGGAGAGGTGGAGAGGGGCGGTGGGGAGAGCCACTCCTGACATCTCCAAAGGCCTGTGAAATGCTCCCCCCCTTCTCTTTTTTGTTGTCATGTAGACAGAATGCTACTTAGTTTAAGGACCAGAAAGGGAATTAAAATGGTCTTGAATGGCTATTTTTATCTAAATAATTGATCATGATTAAATATCTTTTGTGTGGACAGAAACATTTTTAGCGATTGTTTTGCATTAATCACAGCATTCGGAGTGATTTTCCACTGAACTCTTTGTTTTCCTCTTTCAAGCCTGCATCTAAGCTTTGCGTTTGTTTTAAGAAATAAAGATAATTTTGTGTAATTGAAATAATTTAGCATGAAAAATGATAAAGAATGGTCAGGAGGTTAGCTAAGTGTGCTTCCACCATGATGGAGGGCTTCACCCTGGCAACTCGGGGGCGGGGGAGGTGGGGGGGGGTTGTGTTCAGTTTGCAAACTGTTCTTCACGTGTGAGAGGGAAGTGGTGCAAGAAGCCAGCCCAGGGCCGTTCCCACAGACCTGCCTCAACACTTCAGACTTCCCTTTCGTCATGGTTGGTTTTGATGGTGACTCAGCTCGCTGTGGCTTCAGTATAAAAAACTTCTAGCTTGTTATTGGACTGGAGGACTGGCTTCTCTTATCTTTATTCTTGGGCCCACAGCCATAAAAATTAACAATTCAATGAAGGGCTGTGTGTGTGTGTGTGTGTGTGTGTGTGTGTGTGTGCGCGCGTGTGCGCCTACCTCACTGCCAACAGAATCCAATTTGGGGATATGCATGTTCTGTTTGATTTTTCCCCCCATCACTTTTATTTTATTTATTATTATTTTTTTTTTCTGATGGCCATAGATTGGAGGGAAGGGGCTTCTGGAACTTAGATTGAGTTCCTTTTGAGGTCATTTTCCTTCCTGCCATGACTAATTATCTCTCTGCTTCTCAGTTGCAGATCTGACCTCTTCTGAACACGTGGCCGTGTCTCTGTCCCTGGGACTCTGAACCCAGCAGCTGGACCACTTTGTCCCTGGGATTTTGGGTGTCCTCTCTTCTCACCTTTCCCTTTTCCCCTCTTCCCTCCCACCTCCTGAGAACTCCTGAAGACTATAGGATTGTCATGGAGTCCAGGGAAATCTTAAGCAGCTCCCGGCAAAGGGGGGACGAGTCGGAATTCCTGCCTGTCTCCTCAGCCAAGCCCCCAGCTGCCCCTGGCTGTGCAGGAGAACCTTTGCTCTCTGCTCCAGGAACTGGGAAGGGGATCCCAGTGGGCGGAGAACGCATGGAGCCAGAGGAGGAGGATGAACTGGGCTCAGGGCGGGATGTGGATTCCAACTCAAATGCAGACAGCGAGAAATGGGTTGCAGGAGATGGCCTGGAAGAACAGGAGTTTTCTATCAAGGAGGCAAACTTCACAGAGGGGAGTCTGAAGCTGAAGATTCAGACCACCAAGCGGGCTAAGAAACCCCCAAAGAATCTGGAGAACTATATATGCCCACCCGAGATCAAGATCACCATTAAGCAATCTGGTGACCAGAAGGTGTCCCGTGCTGGGAAAAACAGCAAAGCCACGAAAGAGGAGGAAAGAAGCCACTCCAAAAAGAAGGTAGGGAGCCCTGTTTTGTAGGTTTTTATGTTTATTCATTTTTGCCATTCTCCCTCCAACGGTTTAAGGTCTGTGTGCTTATTACTTATTTATTTTAGAATTATCAATCTCTTTGATGGAATACTTAATGCCCTCCAGGAAGAATGTCTCTGATATCTTGGCATAGTGTCTAATTTATTATTATATCTTCTACCCACATGAAAATCAATAGCTACTAGAATTATAATTCTGGAGCATTCCTATTTATTGTGTAGCTGCCAATGGACTGGGTGAGACCTTGCTAAGCTGTGACAAAATATTTGCATCTTTTTGTATGGTTAAGAGTGGGATGTTAAAAACTTCTGGTCCGTCATTACAGCCAAGAACCTATATAACCTCCTTTTGGTTTCAGTTACTGCTGTAAGTCTTTCTAAAATAGGCAAGTCACCCGCTGGACTGAGAAAACCATCTTCATAGTGATTTAGGCTGTTAGAAGGCTAAGACATCATTGCTCTGGAAACCACTGGCGAGCCCTGGAGCTCAAGCTAGAGAAAGAAAAAGGGGCCGGTGACTGACCCAAATCTTTGTTTAACACAGTGGAGATTTTTAAAGATTGGGTATTGAATGACCTCGGTTGGTTGTCATTTTTCTTCCTGAAAGTCTAACAGGTGGCAAGCAGCTCTCTAGATGATGGGTGGTGTCATTTGGTTGGGAATGAATGGATCCAGGTTTCCTTGTATTTACATCACAGGGGGTTATAGTGACCTCCCTTCTTTGGAGGGGTATGGCACTTGGCTGTGATAGCGGGGGACGGCCCTATTCTGGAAAGTGTTTGTCCCCTAAACTGTCTGGGGCTCATGAATGCCTCTGAAAGGATCCCTGTTGTTTTCAGAGGTTTTGGGTTCAGGGTGGTGAGTTCATCGCGTCTTTGTAACTTTCCCCCGCATCTTACTTATTTGGGCTCTAGACATGATGGATTAGCTAAAAATAGCACATATGAGTGGCCCTCTCTCCTTTATGACTCAGATAATCTGTAACATTTCTGTTACTAGTGGTTTTTGAGCTTCTCAATAGTCACTCTCAATAGAACCGCTAGGAATCATGTTCTTTCTTTGATGCAGGGCTTGTGTCCTTCCTCATGCTAAGTGTTTTGGCTGATGTGTTGCACTTTAAAATCCAAAGACTTGGACGAGAAGAGATTTCTTAGGGTGACCACTGCCTTCCAGTTTGTTCAGACTATCCCAGTTTTAGAACCCAAAGTCCTGCATCCAGGAACCCCTTCAGTCTTGCCCAAGCCAAGATAATAGGTCATCTTATTTTAACATTTAGAACACGCAGTAATTTTTAGAAGCTAGCTTGTTTTTACAGAGCATAGCAGTAGTGCTTTCCCTCCCCTGTCCTCATGACAAGTTGTGGTGATTTCTGGGGTCTCTATCATAAAACCAAAGATTATCTAGATGCTTGTGGAAACTTCTGAAATTCTTGCAGGAGAATGCAACAGTTCAAATTAGGCTCCACTTAGAAAGTGAGTTGGGTCTCTTCAGCTTTGAAAATGAGTATCCTTGCCTCTGGCCACTGAGATGGCCAGTTCTTTGTGTATTGTTGAATTTTTGTGTGGGTGGGCAGTCTTGAGAACTGTGGTAACTATTTTCCCTCCATCCCCCTCACTGCCAGGACTTGAGCAGCACCCCACAGTTTAGGGTGTGCAAACTCAAATTCATTACCCTAGAAAGAGCTACCTTGTCTGATCAGGTATGACCTTATGTACAGCCATAGGCCTATTCCCAAAGATAGCCTTCTGCCTCTTGGAATGCCCCAGAATGAAACTCTGGATTTTGTGACATGGGATGATTTCGAAGCTTCAATGTGCAACATCTGAAATTCTCAAGATTGTCATCCTCACGCAAAAAGCTGGATGCCCTTTGTGTGTTTATTGGAAAGAGAGATGAAATCACTTCTTCGAATGTATGACTTTGTTTCTAAATCTTAGGAATTGGAAAGGAGAGAAAGAAGGGGGAGGACTGAAGTTCAGCTCGTGGTGCTGTGTTATGCTGACAGTGTAATGGGAGGATCTACAAAAATTTTAAATTCCTAAGAGCTTGCTTCACACTATACGTCTCCATCCTTCTTACCTTTATTTATGCCCGGGAGCTGTTACTTTCCAGAAATGAATGCATGAAGTTCTCAGTACTGAACTTTAATCACTTGATAGATGATAGAAACATTCTATTATCCCTATTGGATTAGACTGTTAACTTTATTACTCTGCAGAGTTCCTATTGGCTTGAAAAGAGGGAGTTAGCAAAAGCCAAACTTGAGGTGGAGAAGTAGAAACCTCACTTACTGTTTCAGTGCCGTGAACTTGTAGAATTTACTTATTTGTGTGAATGTGAAATACTTGATCAGTAACTTCGGATGGGGGAAAGGATGAGGATGGCATTTGGTAAGCAACAGATGAGTGTCTGACTCCAAAATCTAGTCTTCTGGATCTTTTTATTTTTATTTTTTTTAAGTAAACTCCACCCGCAACGTGGGGCTCAAACTCTGGACCCTGAGATCAAGAGTCTCATGTTCTACTGACTGAGCCAGCCAGATGCCCCCACCCACCTTTTCTTTTTAATGAGGCAAACCACTCATTGAAGAAGTGTGCATGGAGTGGCCCCTGGGACTCAGGTCCTACATTGGGAGCAAGGGGGGGAGACTCTGTTGAGCTGATCCTTGAGTTGGTAGAGATGCCCACTTGGGAGTCACCTGAATACGTGCTGATTTAGAGCAGGGGTCGGCAGACTATAGTCTGTGAGCCAAATCTAGCTCTTGGCCTGCTTTTATACAGCCCACAGGCAAAGAATGGCTGGAAAAAAATCAAACAAAGAATAATATTTTGTAACATGTGAAAATTTTATGAAATTTAAATTTCAGTGTCCATAAATACAGTTTTATTGGACTGGAGCCACATCCATTTGTTTACATTTTGTCTGTGACTGCTTTTGAGCTAAAACAGCAGAGTGTAGTGGTTGTGACAGAGACTGGATGTCCCACAAAGCTTATGTACTATCTGGCCTGTACCAAAAGGGAAAAGAAAAAAAAAAAAATATATATATATATATATATATGTATAATTGTTGACCCTTGATTTAGGGAAAGGACATAGAGTTTCAGGATAACAAGGATTTTGTTTGGCTTTGTATTTCATGATTCTGCTTCCAAACTTGGAGGCTGGGGAGAAATTGGGTGTTACATCATTATGTGCTTTTTTTTTTCTTTTTTTTTTCAGACCAATTAATTTTGTTCAACTCATTGTTTGACAGCCTTAGGCAAAGACAGCTCATATTGGATCCCAAATGATTTTCTTTTTCATTGGTTTTTGAAAAAAGCACACTCCTTAGGATAATGATAGCTTTCCTTACATATCACAGCTAGTGTTTTACTAGGCTAACTGTATTTCTGCGTGTTCTGCTACTTTGGGGTGAAGATGTCTGTGTGTGGCATCCTCCAGAGCTTTATTCCGAATTTCAAACCTAACGCCAATCCTCCGTATCGGAGAAAGCCATTATAGATGTCCAGGCATCATGGCCCCTTGAGTGGTAGGGTGGTTGGAGGGGACCCATGAAGATACCCCTTCACTGGCTCAAGGATGGATGGACTCTTTCTAACCAGGGGCCCAGTCCCCTCTCTTCCAAATGAAATTAGGACGGCCACTGAAATGCTCTATGGAAATGGGTTTATGATGAATGAATTTACGTGAGGTGTAAAAGCCACGTTTGCTGAGAAGTGGAGGCTGAGAAGCGCATTCAGAACATATTCCAGGGCCTCAGAATTGTCCTTTAGGTGGATCTGCTTTGCAGATGGACTCAGTAAAGGCAACTCCCTCCCTCCTTACCACAATACCAGCATTGTTGCATGTTAGACTTAGCCAGGCAAGGGCTGAAGTAACATAAGCTTCATGTAGTTCCCTTCTAGGTCACTCAGTCAGAACAATAGAAAACATGAGACCGAATCTCTAGAAGCAAGTTCAAGTACAGCATGTGAGCATAGAATGTTCCAACAGTGATGGGTTTTTGAAAGGCTCTTAGCTAGACAGAACTTAGAAGCTCTCCCTTTTCCTGAGGACTTCCCGTAGGAGTCAGGGACGCCCGTCTAGGTTCAACAGCATGAGAAGGAGAGGGGACTCAGACGGGCTCCCTTTGGTGACCCAGGCTGGGAGATGGCGGGGTGGTAATGTGCACCAACCGACTTGGTGGCTTTGCATCTGCGGTATAACCTTGTTGAAGCCCCAGTTTCTTTACCTGTCAAATAGAGGTGATAATTTCCACATGATATAACTCAATGGAAGATTTTAAGAAAACTGTAATTGACAGGCCACACACTGTAATAAACAGTTTGGGACTATGGAGCTTTGTGGCAGGCCCTCTGCCAGCCATTTTATATGTATTCACCTTCACCGTTCGTCCTTACAACAGTCTTGCCAGGCCGATATTACCTACTAACAGATGAGGAAATGGAGGCTTATTTGCTTCAAAAAAGCAGGAACCCAAATGGGCAGGATTGATCTTTGAAACTGGTTCCTCTCTACCCCACAGTTAAGGCTATATTCCTGTCCCAAAGTGACCACACTCTAAAAGACCTCTGGAAGGTAGGGATCTAAGCACGGGGACATTGCTTGCTCACCTTCCATATTAGTTAGGGTGACAGGATCATCATTTGGTATATTGTCCTGAATTCCAAGTGTTCCAGGATGTTGGAGAGAAAAATTCAAAGCCTCATGAGTTAAAGTCTTACTTTTTTGTTTTGTTTTGTTTTGTGTTTTCCGTTCTGCTTTTGACCAAAATACAACTTCTATTTTATTTCTTTGGATTTAGTTTTTCCTTTTCCTAGCTTCATCAGGAGAACCTATTTCCTCCAACAGCAAGGACTTTAACCTTATATCCATCAGTGGCCTGCTGTGGTCCTAGAAACGTGCACGGGATTCGTGCAGTCGCCCCTACACCATCTTCATATGTCTATGGAAAGACTCTAGCATTCTGCTCTGAGCACTTCTGACCATCTCTTAGGAAGTTTAATAGGTCAGGCATTCATTGACTCATTCTTTAAATAGTATTTTTTTTCGTGCCAAACACAAGGTTGCATGTAGATGGGAAGCGAGGTTGGCATCAGATTGCAGGGAGCGATGAACATCAAATAAATAAATAAGTGGGTTTGCGTTTCAGTCAGTAAGTAATGGGAATGCTCAGTGGGCTTTGAACTGGGGAAAGGGAAGGTTTGGGGGCTCAGGGAACATAATGACAGTGATGCAGGGCAGAGAAACTTACAAGGGGAGCCTTTAGGTAATACAGATGTCAGTGAGGGTTCTCCATTTTTTCCATATGGTGCCGAGAGGCACATTTCTCTCTCGAGCCTCTGTGGTGATAGCAGTGGTGTATTAGGTAGTTGGAAGGGGCTTGGGGAAGGGGAAGAAGGTAGCTCAGAATGTCTGATACCTGACGGCCATACCCATCATCTCCTCGTTTCTGGCGGTGGCCCTGGGCGTCCAGCAGAGAACTTTCCACCCTCTTTGTGACTCAGATGTTCTTCCCTTGCCGTCATTTTGTCCAGCAGCCTCTCTGTTGGCTCCTGTGTACATCACTTGACTGTGGGTTTGCCCTCTCTTCTTCCGTGGGTGAGAAGGTAGTGTTTTCAAATTCTGGGGCTGAGAGCTTCTTTCCCCCATAGCACCCTCAACCTGACAGGAGAGCAGGGCTTGCCAGATTTTCATCACAAGAAGCTGAATTTCCCCTCTTGTTTAATTTGATGGTTTCTCTCTATGGATTTTTTTTAAGGAGCACATTCCTATTTATTCATCAGTGTGCCTGAAAATTTTCTTTCCTGATAGGGTTCTCTCTTGTTATTTTATAGCTAAAGCTGCATGAAGGGTGGTGAATGACCCTCTCCACAAAGTATTTGTCTCTAAGGGGCAACAGGTGACATTTGACATCTGGAGCTGAACATGTAGGGGACAGAACATTGGACTTGGGGGCAGGAGCTCTGGACCCTAGCTCTGTCTCTGTCACTAACAGTTTCAGCATGATTGATTCACCTTCCTGAGTCTCAGTTTCTCCATGTTAAAAAAAAGAAAAGAGAGAGAGAGAGAGAGAGAGAAAAGAATGAACCCAAACCAGCTTCTGATCTCTGCAGTCTTATTTCTGTTTAAAAACTGGAACTTGAAGAGCCATTCTGCTAGATGGGGCAAGTCTTTCTCTTTAACAAAACTAGTTACTATAAACAAAAATTTTGACCTCTCTTTGCACTCGCTGTTCCAACATCAGATTATTTCCTTTCTGCCCCAGTGTCAAAAGGCCCACCATCCGGGAGCAAGTGTTGGAGTTGAGTTTAGAAAGTGGTGAGATTTACCAAACTTGTGCTCCATGGCGATATTCTGGGAAACTTTGGAACATTCTTCAGTGAACGCCATGCTATTGTAGAGAACCTAGCAGAGTCTTTAGCAGGGAAGCTGTTCTGTTCTGATGAAGAGCCATTCATTCCCTGAAGTAAGGAATAAGGGATCTGTTAGCAAGAGTCCCTGCCCCAAGAGTGGGTTGATGATCAGATCCCCTGTATCATGGACTGGGTTCTCTCTGTCTTCGAAGGAAGAGAACCAGGCTCTGTATGACCTGAGGCAAGTTACTTAATCTCTTGAAATTAGGTCCCAGTTGTGTGAAAATCAGGGATAATAGCAGCACCCGTCCTTGTTGCTGTTTTGTGGGGAGTCCGCACAGCCTCTCAGTATGTCTTACTCTTACTGGACCAGCGTCCACCTCATTTGGGCCACCCACAGGACCTTCCTCAGTGACCTGCAGTGGTGCTGGGCTCCTGGGTGGAGGGTTACAGGTTGCCTCAGAAGCCCCCATTTCTCTAGGCTGATCCTGCTTTCATAGGGCCGCAGGCTGTGTTGAATTGTGTTTGCTGGCCGGCCAGTGCCACTGTCTCCTTTCTGATGCCTCCACAAGCATCAGACTGATAGAGCAGATCACCAGTAGGTTGGTTGGTTTTGTTTTTTGTTTTTTTTGTTGTTGTTGTTGTTGTTGTTGTTGTTTTTTTGGTAGTGGTGGGGATTGCTGTGGGGATTTATTTAGAGATGGTTCAAAGGTCTTTCATCTCTGCAGTCATTTATCTGCTGAACCAGGATTGCTGCTGAGCTCAAAGCTTGACTCAAAATGAAAGTGTTAAAGCCGTGTCCTAAGAACAACCAAGGGGTTCAGTGGGCGCTGCCTTCTCCCCTGCCCTTCCAGCATTCGCAGAGTCTCCCCGTTCTCCGTCACTGCGATTTCACATCCTCAGAAAGTTCTCTCAGAGCTGGGCTTCCGGTTGATCTTCAGTTACACTGCCTTTTTTTAATTTTATTTTTAATAAAAGGCGAGAGAAACAGTCCCTTTTGGCTCTGCTCTAGCCCATCCTTTGATTCTTCTGATTCCTGCAACTTTAAGTTCAAACGTCCTGCCTTCAAAGCACTGCACGCAGGACGTCCCAGGCCATCCCAGGATGTCCCCTGCCTGCCTGCCTTGTGCGTGAGACACGAGTGGCTTGGGTCAGGAAGTCGCTGGGCGTGGGTGAGGGCATCGGCCCAGAGCTCGGGGATGTGGCCGGGAGGTTCTCAGAGCCTGGGCCCGAGGCCTTGGTTCAGGATCCTGGCTGCATTACCTATAGAAACGGCCAGCGCGAGCCAGTGAAGGCTCATGTTGTCGGGGGAGGGGGGCGGGGGGAGGTGTCTTTATGCACAATAAACATTCAGCGTGATCACCTGCGCGTGGCCCAAGTGCTGTGAGGAAGGGGTTCCGACAGGGTAGGTCTTCGGCCTGACCTGACTTGGAAGGTGGCTCCTGAGGCCCTGGGGACCCTCCGCCAGGCCTGCACTCCCGGAGAGGACCGGCGGCCAGAGGGAGAAGCTGGCGGGGAGGGCAGAAGGGCAGTGGAGCCCGGTCCCCGGGAGGCACGCAGGCAGCCGCAGCGCGCGCCCCCGGTGGCCTCCCAGGCCTCCCCGGCGTGTGCCAGGGTCTGGATTAGAGGCCCTGGCGGGTGGAGCGGCGAGGCCCCCGTCCGAGCGTGTCAGAACACGGCCGCCGGGGCTCTGCGTCCCGGGCGGGTTTGGGCCTCAGACGTTCTCGGACTCCTGCCAGCTTTCCTTCGTATTCCGGGGGACTTGCCCTCCGAAGGCGAGGGGCCCCTCTGTATACCTGAAGGGTGCTTTTCTCTCTGAAGTCCCAGGTTTGTTTTTTTTCTTCCTGCCTACCCCTCCCTCCCCGGGCCGACTTCCCCTCACCTCCCCATCAGCCTATGACCTCACCAGGGGAAACAATGGAAGCCTTTATTTGCTCTGAAAAGTCCAGGCAGTTCCCATCTTGCTACCTGGCCTGTGAGGCCGTTTGATAACCATCATTAGTATCAAATGCAGGTTGCTTCAGTGTATTTTCTAGACCTTGTTTATTGTGTTTTTCCCCAGACCGTCTTCTTTGCCTCCCTCAAAGTTTCTAGCCAGCCTCACAGTAGGGGAATAGGAAGTAGGGAAGGGGGAGAGGATTCTGGGAGACGGACAGGACAGACAGCAGCTCTGTCCCTCAAGGGGCACCTCCATGCCTGGCCAATAAGAGGTCTTCATTTGCAAATACAAATGTGTCCAGGAGTGTGGACAGCTTTTTGTGCTGAGCCAGTTGGTTTAATTGCTTAGTGTTGTGAATGGGAGCTCGGCTCAGGATTTGCAGTATTTTTCCTGACAGACTGGACCCCCAGAGAACCACCCAAAGGGAGTGGCTTCTCATGGGGATCATGGATGTAGCTAAAGGGAATCTATTTTTAACATATAATAATGGGAATTTCTATGTTTCCATCCCTGTCCTTTTTAGGGAGTGGGGGTGTGAAAACCAATGTATGCGGGTGTGTGGCTCTTCCTTGTACCCTGGGTTCTGAACTTCCCTGTCTTCCTGCCAGATGGCTTGCCATTGAATGGATAGTGGGTCAGCATCACGCTGGCATTCGAATGCTGGGCCATGAAGGAAACCAAGATTGGGAGATCCAGAAAGGGTTTGAGACTTGGGGTTAAATCCATTGAGGAGGACATAGGTTGGGATTTGGCAGGTCAGGGAGCAGGGGAAGGCTGAGCACAGAAGTTGTAGGTCAGAAGAAAAGGAGTGATCCATGGTTGGGTCACCCTTCCAGAATCACGGAATTCACTGAGAGTCAGAAGAGCCTCTGAATATTTCCATTCGGCATCCCTCCTAAACAAACAGAAGATACCTTCTAAAATCCCTCATGGACAGTTATTTGGCAGCTGCTCAGTGGCCTTCAGGGAGGAGACTTGGTATCTCTTGAGGCAGTGCTGGGTTTAGGAGAGCTCTTTCTTATGTTGCATTAAAGTCATCCTTTTAAAGTTCAACTATTTCCAGTTCCTGAAACTGTTCCTTGGAGTCCATGGTTTCTTGGTGCCAAACCACCTTGGTTTCTATGCTAGGAATGCTGGTTTGTCATTATTTCTCCTAAAAGGCATAGAATGGGGAGGTGGGCACTCACAGAACAGAGTATAGGACCAGGAGGTGGTCTGCCCTTGCAGAACACCAGAGGATCGTGACCGCCTCTGCTCTAAGCACACTACCTCTATTAGCAGGACCCTGGGCTGTCCCAGCTTTTTGGTAGCTTCCTTGTTGTGGATATACACTGAACTCAAGGTCAGGGAAACTCTCCAATTAAGTTTTGCATTATGCTACTCTTGCTGGTCTAAATCATCACATCCTACACTCAGTGGGTTTTTTGGAACAAAATTCAGGTGTTTGCATTGTTCTTATTCTCATCTCTTTGTGCAGAGTTCTAGACAGAGATGTGAATCAAATGGTAGTCATATGGTCTTATGTGGGTCTGTGGACTCTATAGAAGGCACAGAAATAAGGCAACTTTGAAATGTAGATGGCCATCCCACTCAGAATTCCTCTTCTCTGCTTTCTCCAGTGGGAAATCTCTAGACCACTCTCCACCTCTGCGAACAGCCTTCTTGGATCTAACAGAAAGGATTGTTAAAAATGTGCTGTCAAAAGTAGAGCATTTTCTTCTCAGCTATTGTGTAAGCTCTCTGAGGATAGGCATTATATCTTTTAATGCAATGTTCACTGATTTTATTTCCCCAACCTGGATGTTAAACACATTCGTGTTAGCTCTGTGCCAATGAAGATAACTCTATGGAAGACCCTCTTCTCTGTCAAAACACCTCCTCCCTAGTTAGCCTTATGTATTTTGCATTGGTGCCTTAGAAACATCTGGAATCTTTCCTCATGCTGCCTTTTTTTGTGCACTCATCCTGATATATTGTTCCAGAGCTGAGGCTTCTAAATTCTACACAAATCTACAGAGTTGTATGGTGTATTCAGTGTAAGTGCTGTGTGGGGTATAGAAAGACCTTAGTAGAAAGAATTGATCACAGGGTGTTTAGGGAAAAACCCAGGGCAGTGTCATAAACTGTCAAAATATCTGTTGCAGGTAGTACACAGTATGAAACATTGGGAGCAACCATCACACCCACCCAGCACCTTTACCAAGTGTTCACATCTGCCCAACTGTTGCCTCTTTCTGGTTTGTTCTTAGGAGGGTTCCATTCTTGGGATAGCTGTTGTTCCTCCCTGTTCTATAGATTGAGGAAGGGTCTTGGAGCATTTTTAAATGGCTTCCCCAGAGCTTACAGGTAATTACCAGTGGGGAGTTGGGGTGAGGGGAGCCCCAAACCCTCAATGGAACCCTCAGGTCTCCTGATTTGCAGGAGTAGGAAGCCATCCTTGATAGAGGCAAAATCATTGAGTCTTGTGCCATCCACCTGCTTCTTCCCACTGCCTGCCCCTGGCCGAGGCTGTGCGTGAACCTGGGCATTGTAGCAGCTTCCCAGACACAGCCCCTTTCTCGACTGCTCACAGCCGTGTTCCCACTGGGAGACACTCAGCCGGGCGCCCTGGCAGGGAGGTGTGGTAGAAAGTGAGGCTGGCAGCGCGGCCCAGGGCTGCAGGAGCATAGGCTCGCCGTGACTCAATCGAGAAGCTGTTGACAGGGCACTCGAAAGTGTCCTGGCTCAGACCGAAAATGCGGGATGCACAAAGAGGCCCTCCGAAACAAGACTCTGGGAGCACTTTCTGATCTGAGAAATGGAAGGAGGGCGGCTGCCCCCCTACCAGAGGTTCTGGGTCCGAAACCCTGTTCGGCCTTTAATGGATGAATCCCTGTTTTCTCATCTTTACAAAGGGATTAATACCGTCTCTCTTCCTTCCGCATCGCTTTGAAGACCAGCCGAGCAAATGCTTCTGAAATGTTAAAAGTGCAGTGGAAATACGAGGTGCTCTTCTGTGGAACTGCCCTGTCGTCGGTTCCGAATAAACTATAGTCTCTAATTAAACTTTTTCCATGGCTTCCTCCAGTCTCCCCTCCGTGCCTGGCCTCTTTCTTCCCCTGCTTTGAATACAGCCCCCAGACGCGGCCGTGATGAACAGCAGCTGCAGGTTGGACGCGGTCTGCGGCCGAGTCCAGATACCCGCCACATGGTGTAATTGCCCTTTGTGAAATTCTGGGGTGAGAGGTCAGCCCTCTTTGCCCATCTTTGTCACTTCTCAGTCATCTGTATCCTGGTGGCAGTTGTGTTATCCCAGTATCCTTCCCCGACCCCTCCTTCCCCCCCCTTCTCCTGGAGCCCAGGAAAAAACCATCTGCTGAGTTGGCTTTCAGAAGATTTTTTTTTTTAAATACCAATTTCCCTTTGTTCCGAGGCAACCTCCAATCAGAGCCGGGGTCTGCCGGGTTTGGCGAAAGGCTGGTATTGTGTTTCGTGCTCCCGGAGGAAAGGTTGTCCACTTGCTTTTCTTTTTGATTCGATTCCCTGCCATTCTGTCGGGGAGTCAGGGGTTGCAGCTGCCGCTGTCAGCTGTAAATAGGGGACCCCCTTGTTTAAGAACGTACACGTTAATCCTTTGGCAGGGGGAGGGAGAACAAAACAACAAAAAACAATAACAAAACAGACAAAAAAAATGAAAACCGGCGCTAACAGAGGTCTTTCTTCCTGTTCCCGCCTCATCCCGTAAGTCACACAAGATCCTACTAGATGCTTAGCCTCGGGCCCTGCTGTCGTTGAGGTTTTCTTGAAGAGTTTTTGGTGTCTGGCCTCTTCCGTTTCCTGATTTCTTGCTGAAGAATATGCACTGCCCGTGAGTGGCAGAGGAGAGTCGTTTTTTTATGGAAAACCTGAATCACAGAGAAAGGCCACTGGCGGCGCGGGCTGCCTTCCTGGGCATGACAGTGGCTACCATGTCGGTACTTGGAGTCGCTGGGCACTTTGCCGAGCGTTTGACACCTATTGTCTGCTAAAGTCTCCCCACAGCCACCGTGGAGATGTTCTCATCCCCATTTTACAGATGTATAGAATGAGGCTCAGGGCCCTCGGGTCCCTCGGCTCAGGTCTGAGTCAGGAAGCGGTGGTCCCGGCGAGCCCACCCTCGGAGCTGCTGGCCCACACGGTGCCTGGGCAGACTGAACTCGGCATGGGGTCTTGGCCAGAGGTCCTCACCTTCAGAGCCTGCCTTCCAGAACACCTCTGGGGGAGGTGCTTTCTCCACGCTTCCGTGTCTCTGTACACTGGAGCCGTGGTAGCAGATGCCAGGGAAGCCAGAGAGAACTGGACAAGTCTCGTGAACACTTTGTAAGCTTTTCAGTCTCTGAGGCTCAGGCTTGCTTTTATCCTCTTTTTCTATCCCATTCTACAAAATGGGTGAAATTCCTCTCAGCAGATTTCGGAGATGCTCTGACACATCCTCTTAAAGTTATCCTGCAACTTTGGTACCTGAGCTCCCTGTACTCACTCCCATCTTTACTCACCGGCCTCTGCTAGGCGTTGGCCCTTTACAAACACAGTGGTGGGCTTTGCTCCTTTATGGTGGTAAGAAGAGGAGTCAGCAAGTGAACACGAGATTTGGTGAAAATCCATAAAATCCGTAAGGCAGTTTTGAAACATGCCATCTCTTCCCTCTTCTCGCTGTTGGACTGGGACTATGACCTAGAGCACTGGAGGGGCCTCCGGGTTCCCCTAGAAATGTAGTTTATAAAATAAAACCAACATGAGAGAGAGAGAGAGAGAGAGAGAGAGAGAGAGAGAGAGAGAGGAAGACTAAAGCTTTCTCCTTTGCTTCCTCCTGAGGATGTAGGATTTTCCTAGGTAACTTAAAATATGTGCATGTGTCTGTATCGATTTTAATATCTTAAAATATATTGTAGGTGCCTATTAATGTAGATGATAAGAAATGTAGCAAGTTAACTCTGCAGTCCACTCATCTGGGCTCCGGAAACTAATAGACTCCTTGCTCAGCAGCTTACTCTATGAAGTGAGGTAATTTTTATTAAATGCTCTCTCCTTTACTTTCCACTACAGTCCAGGAGTGGACACAAATCTCAGCTGAAGGAATTAGAGAGAGACAGAAGACCGGGTGAGGGAGGTGGTAAGCCCACTGTCTGCCCAGTCTGTGGGTCGAGAGGAATTGTCCCTTTGCTCAGCTCTGCCAGCTGCCTCGGGGTGTATGGTGCCTTAACCAGGGTCCCGCTCTAGCGTGGCATCAGCCAAGGCTGCAGATCCCAGGCTTGTGAGAGCAGCAGGGGCATGGAGAAAGAGGAAAGGGAAAATATTGACTTTAAAACAGTGGGCTCTAACAGAGTCACAGAGCGAGGATGAGTGTGCCTGCCAATGGTGACTTTCCCATTTAATGCACTCTCTTCCTTCTGCATCACTGAGCCATTCACTAATGTATGCATTCACTTCATCATCGGTGTTTCTTCAGTAACTACTTATTGCATACCAAGTGCTATCGTGGCAGTGTAACTGGGCATTATCTCTTCAATGTCCCAAGTGGGGTGATGTTGTCTGTCTGACTTACAAGCTCTAAGTAGAAATTAAGACGGATAAGCTTCTCCACAGTATCTCCACTAGGAAGAAGGATGCCAAAATTCTCAAAAAATACCTTGTAGCTGACCGGTTCTTTGATTGAGTGATAAGGACAGTCTGTGACTAATTAAAAACGAAAACAAGGTGCTGTGTGAGATGAACTGTGAGTTGAAGGTGTCCATTCTGGTAGACACGTGTGGCTTTATGGTATTGATGTATTTAATTGATGGGATGTCCTTGGGTTTGCCAGCATGGAAAGAGGAAGCAAGAATAGCAAGTTTGGCTGGAAACCTGAAAAATCACGTGTCACACATTTTGGTACAGGGACCAGAATCCCTGTACCACCACAGAAGCAGTGGAGGTGCAAGAAGTGGAAAGGGCTGTTGTATTGGGGTGAATCTGGTGCAAGGGTGGAGGCCGCCGGAGTGCTCGCCACTCCCTGGGGGGAGGAAGGGAAGGACGGCATGTGGGAGAAGAGGCGAGCAGGGGGGTGAAGGGTAGGAAAACGCATGTGCTTAGGGGCCCTGTCAGCATGTTGAGGTCTGGGGGGAGGGGCTGCCTCTGGAATACTCCAGTGATCCAGGTGACAGTTGCAGAGGAGGGATGGAATACTGGAGACACTGGGTACTCCTGCAACAGCCTGGCTTGTGGTCCTGGACCTTCTCAGAATTGTTTGCTGCTTCACCCAAGGTGCTGGCAGGGTCCTGCTGGCATGGAAGCCAGTGCTGAGATAACCTCCGAGGGGCAACCGTGTGGTTGGGTCTGGAGAGGGGCCACTGCAGGCTGGGCCAGCTGTGCCCCTTCTGCATCCAGGAGCAGGTGCTGAACCTCTGGTTGCCTGGCTTTCCTTCTGGCCTCATTCCTGAATGACAGCTGACCTTTGCTCCCAACGTGAGGCCTGGAGCAGATTCCTCTCTGTCTGGGCCTGACTGCGGAGGGCCTGTGGCTGCTTCTGCTCATCTCATTTAATGCATGGAGATAATTGCTGGTCCTTGCAGCTTCTCTCTCTCAGAAGAGGACAGCTCAGCTGTGGTCCTTCAGCCTGCAGGCACCGGAGGCAAGGCTGGAGGGGAGGACAGATAGACGAGGTGCGAGGGTCCGAGTCAAATCTATACATGTCGGAGAGGGACCTACAGGCACCTATGTCCTTCTGCCATTGTATTTCTCTGAGGAGTTCTGTCTAAGAAAGTAGTACGGTCTGGTGTCTGTTAAAGAGAATTTGGTGTTACATGCACATATGTGTGTGTGTGTGTGTGTGTGTGTGTGTGTGTGTGGTGTGTATAGCTTCTGGGAAGATAGATACTGTACACGATGTAATAGAGCCATGACCCAGGAAGCAAGAGGTTAAGTCTCTGGCCTTGACCGAAACCCTAACCCTGGGTTTCCTCGTGTGCCTCTTGTTCCTAGGGTCCCATCTTGAAATGAAGGTAATGAAGCAGAAGATCCCAAAGTCTTCTTCAACTCTGATATTCCAAGAAATCCTCATATAAATACTGATTCATACAACTATGTATTTGCACATATAGCTAGGAGACATATTAATGTAGAGATATGATTTTATCTCATCATCAATGTAATATGTGCATAGCTTTTTTTTTTTTTTGGAATAGCTGCCTGTAAGTACCTAATGCATATTTATATGAGAAAAAGTAGACATATGCAGCCACACCTGATATGAAAGATGACCAGGAATGACAAAGGAGGGGAGTCATGTAGGCATCTGGACAAGTGTAAGAGTGCAGAGCTGTTGCTCCCAATTTATATGGACTTGTCTGGCCTCCAAAGAAACCTCCACACTTCTTGTCTTGCTGGGGAAGTCCAGGGGGGATGCCCATGTTCTGCCAGATGCTGAGGTATGTGCAGAGCCCAGGGAAGGATGGAGGAAGAAGGGAGGCTTGCATGGTCCTTGAAGAAAGCCTAGGGCTGAGGCAAGAGGGAAGAGTAACCCGGGGCATTGCGTGAGCCCCCCTGATGGAGGGTGGAGTGCTCAAGAATGTGCCTTCAGGCTGCTTGGCTGGTCTGCAGTTTACCTGGAAAGTCTGAAATGCAGAGAAGCCTTGGAGGGCCACATTAGGGAGATCTGACCTTTTTTCCTGAGTGCAACAGGAAAGGAATAGAGTTGCTCCTTCCGGCGTAGGGGAGAAGAGTGTGGTGGAGTGTGCGGGCAGCTCGTTAGGAAATCCTACAACAGCCAGCACAGGAGGGAAGCGAGCCCAGAGGTGGACGGGAGATAGAGGTGGGCTGGAACACCCAGTGAGGGGAGGTAGGGCCCTTGGTGTTTGCTGTTACACTGAAGAGGCCCAGAGAGCCATCAGGCAGGTGAAAAGGGGCCGCCTCTAACACTTTGATTCCTGGGATTTAGAGAAAGCTCGGTCATTTTCTTAAGAATTCATTGATTGGTTTTCTAAAGAATTTGTAAGTGTCTTACTGACACTTAGCAAAAGTTGATTGGAAAGTGCCTTGTGAGAAAGAGAACTTAACGCATGTGCACAGGTTCCAAATCCAGTCTTCTTGCCCTGCGATTTGGTTTCCACAAGCAATGCCAAGCACAGGAATGGCGAAAGGGAGACGTTCATCAACTTGATCTTCTTGTCCCCTTATTAGGTCAAGGTGGATGTCCTGTATGTCAGGGTCATTGCTCATGGTGTGGGGAGTTTTTATTTCATCTGGAAGGTTCACTGTTTCTGGTCTGTTCTCTTTTCTGCTCTGCTTTCCCACTCAATTCCTCTGCTACCACTGAGTTTCCCAACTTGGCACAGGGCTCGGTAAATCTCTTCTTTTCCACAAAGCTTTCAGGGAAATGGGGGAGAAAAGCCAGCATATGTTTGCCTCCACATCATCTCTCCTCAGACCTTTTTTAACCACTTTACATACGACCCACCCATACACAGTGTGGAGGAACAAATCGCACTTTTTCTGTGTTAGAAAGGAACAAAAATGCATACGGCTGTGATGGGGGAATTTCCCCCACCCTCGGAAGATGGGAGAACAGGCCAATGGTGTGAAAGAATGAATTAGTTTTGGCAAATCTTGTTAGTGTCCATTGTAAGCAGAGAAGCTAAGCCATCTGTGGCCACTTGCAAAATTGTTCCTTGTTTGTTCGGGCTCCCCACCGAAGCGAATCTTTGTGGCTTCTGATAATTTGCATACTGTCACTTGTTTGCCAACTGGAGGGTGTCTGGACATGTGTATATGAGGGGGCATCTGTGTGGACATGTATGTGTGTGCTGAAAAGAACTCACTGTTGGTCTGCTGTTGAAATAAATGTCTGGGGGGCTGGCTTTGAGCTCTGGGCTTAGGAGGAGAGGATGGAGTCTTGGGGGATCCTGTTTATATTATTTTTAGATATTTCTGCTCAACCTCTCCAGCTGCCTTCATGTGCTTCCATCCCTCACTCCTCCCCTGAGTCCCTTGTTGTCCTGATTCCTCTCCCATCCTTGACCCAGTTTCTAAGTTCTTAATTGGTGGTGTGTGTTCTGTAAGAAGCAGAACCTGTTTAGGGCAGCTTACCATCCCGGTTGTAAGCCAAGAGAGCTGTCTTAGGGGACTGTACGCCACCAACGTGACCCAGTCATGCTGCGTCAAAGACGCTGCTCTTTAACCTCCCTTCATTCTAGAATGTGTTTATAGTGGACCTCCTGTAGACGAGTGGTATTCCAGATGCTGCGGAATGCATGACCTTTATCACCCCTGTCTTCAGGGAGTTTCCACGACAAGCAGGACAGGCTCTGTGGATGGTGCGAGCACAGTTCTGGAGGTCATGAGGAAGGGATTGGTCATTGTGCTCCAGTGGCCACGGAAGGCTTTGCATCTAAGGGCCTTGCATCATGTGCAAGACAGATGATTGTGGAGGGTGTGCGGTCAGCAGGGTTCCATGCCAGACCTCTGAGATGTCCAGGCTGGCCAAAGAAATGGACAAATGCAAATCTGCAAAAACCAAACAAAAACGCTCCTTCTGCTTATCCTCAAGCCATCCTAGGCGAAGGGTGATATGGACGGATAGGAATCGGAGATAAGAGTCGGAGTTCTTCAGCATTTGTTTCTCGCTGCACCGGTAATTTATTCTCTCCGTCACGATGGCGGCTCTCTTGGCCGCTCTGCGCCTTACCACGTCCTTTGGAGAAAAGGTATCGTGCTCTTTCCTTCTCCTTCTCTTCCTTTCACTTTCCTTTATCGTAGGCAAACTCTGACAATAAAGACAGTTGGTGCTTTCATCTCTGTGGAGGACCTCTTTTTGTACTTCTGTGTTTCGGGTGGTGTTCTTCATAGCTGTCTGTCTGAGCGGGTCCCACTGCCTCCCACGCCTTGATGGCCACACACAAAGAAGAGTAGAGATGAAGGAAACCTTGAAGCCCATCAGAGCCCTCTCCCCTTACAGATGAGGAAACAGCCCAGATCAGGGATGTCTCACGATTTGTCCAAGATCACATGGCCAATCGATGACAGCCTGGAAAAAAGACCATTTTTTGTCGTCATCCCAACGCTGGGTGCTAAAAATGAGACAGGACACTGGGTTGCCGTGGCCACTTACCGCCACTGCGTGGGATTCTGCCCTGCCCGTTTGCTTGGCCCATCTTCCGACAGCTTGGCCCTTCTCTCTTGAACCCTCCTGAACCCACCATGGCTTCGCCCAGGAGAATCAGATAAAGGAACCTTTTATGTCCCAGTTTCCATGTGCTCGCAGCATTCAGACAAGAGGGCCTGGCAGTGGGAGTGGGGTGGGAAGAAAACATTTGTCTTTCAATACCGGCCTGACATGAAAGCCTCACTGACGGGCACTTTGAGAACCCCGCTAAATAATGGCCACAGCCAAGACAAAAGATAAAACTGACCCAGTAGTTACTGCGCTTACTTAAACATGATTTACCCTGCATTATACTGGCTGGGACCTGGGGGTCTCGTTTCTAACGAGCCAAGAGACAGCACAATTAATTACATGGGAAGGAGTGCCATCAGACAGCAACCTAGTCATTGCGAAAGAAAAGGTCCTTGAATATTCCCTCCCTTCCTCAAAACCTGGCAGAAACACACAGAAACAGCACCGCTCACATACTAGTGGGCACGGGCAAGGGTGGGGCGGCAATGCCCCAGTGGTCCTGTGTGGCGTGTGAGTAGGATGGCGGGTCACCTGGAATCAGGGAGGCTGCGGTGATGGGGGACGGGGTTGGGGGTTTGGAAGGAAGCTGTCATGTGATGTGGCCGAAGATGAAAAGTCAACCGGGAGCTCTACATTTTCACTGCCCTGGTGGACACGATTTCCATCCCGGGTATGCGTTGGAGGGTCAACAGGGGCCTCTGACCTCACTGATGTGCCCACTTGCGGTAGTTAGGATGTGGGGGTGGGGAGCCAGAGTAGAAGGAGGCTTCAGAAGGTAGAGGGGCCATTGAGAAGGGGGACCCGATTATAGGAAGTGTCCTGTCCACTGTGACGGGCACAGATTTTGAATCATCCTTTAATCTACCAGCAAATCCCCTCAGCCGCCTTCTGACTGGAATTGCTGTAGGGATGTCGCCATATCTCCCCTTGGTTAAACATAGTGGCCAGAGGAGTCAGCTCTGGAATGGAGTGTGGAGCTGGAAAGATGAGAAGGTAAAGCCTGCGGGGTTGGAAGAGGGCAGGGCCAAAGGTTAAAGGAGAAAGGTTAGCAGCAGGCGAAGACCCGGGATTGAAATATTTGCTGAAGGCTGACAGGCAACAGAATAGAGGCAGACAAGTGGCAAATTCCTATTTTCTTCTCTAATTGAGAAAATATTTTGAGTGGTATTCAGTCAGACTGCATAACGAGTGGGGATGGGGGCTGGAGACGGAGAGAGAGAATATGAGTGAGAGAGAATATTACCAAATTACTGTGGGAGACCGACGTGACTGCAGAGTTCAAGGAGTCGTGCAAACGGGCCATCTTCCCTTGGCTCCTCATGGGCCAGTTCAGCCTTCATTTCTTTACCCGCACGTTCAGCACATGGTCACCGAGGCCCTCCTTCAGCTAGAGGGGCTAGTGGCTGCCCTAGGGTTAGCATCAGATAACGAAGACAGAGGCCAGTCCTCCCTTTCAGGGCTAGGCAGGGATGGATGGACGCACGCAGTTCCAACACAATCTGTGACCTTGACTTGATGCTGTTACTGTTCTCTCCTTAAAACCTCAATCTTATATCCGCTAGATCTGTGCACACTTTAGTGAATAAGTTTATATGATCCTGCATCTACGAGATGATATAGAGGGAATTGGTGCTCAGTGGGGTTGCTCTGCACTGCCCAAGGAACTGGGGAGCCATGTGTGTGGATGGGGTAGTCGGGGTGTGGGCAACGGGTTAGGATGTGAAGCAGTTGTTTCTTGACTCAACCCGAGCCCGCTGCTCCTCCTCCTTCTATGCCCTGCTTGCTCTTTCTTGTAAGAAGTGGCTGCGGTGTTCAGGAGCACAAGTGTGTTTAAGTTTCCCTGCTGGTGGTAGGAAGCCCCGGCGGTCTCTTCACTTGGGTATTTATGAATTGCAAGAGCTTAGGGCTGGGAAGGCCAGGAGGGTCCCTTTACAGAGGGGAGCCCACAGAAGTTAAGTGACGTCCCCGCAGTGACTTATGAGATCGTGGCAGAGCGGGGACCCTGCCCCAGCCCCCTGACTCCCCAGCCAGCTCTGGGTATATACTACTGCCTCTTCCAGGAAGCGATGACTCAGATTATTTTCATCAACATCTCTCACCCCTACCCCCCTCCATTTTCTTCCCACAGCCACCAAAGCCAATAATAGACCAAAGCAGTTTCAATTTTAGGCAATTTCCTTTTTTACTTAGAAATCTATGGTTAGCGAGGGGTGATGGCAACTAGGGGAAGGAGGCCTAAGCGTCAGAGGGGATGGGCTTCTCTCCTGGCTGTCAGGTAGCCTGGAGCAAATCAGAACTGGGTACCTTCATGGAACCTTGACTGGTTCTTCCACTCAGCAGTCCTTTGGCTGTTAAGTTCAGAGGGGAGTCTTCCCTGCCCCCTGCCAGTTCCGGGCCCATTCCTGAAACTAAATAAAATTCTTCATGTAAGTTTTAAACTTTAACGACTAACTCATATGAGTAGTTACAAATAATTTATAAGTGGCATTCCAGGCTTCTGGATTTTAGTTCTAGTAGTCCTAGGTACGTAATACTTTTTTTTTTTTTCAAGAAGGTAGAGACTTTGCTTTGTTGCGGGGCTTGAAGTTGGAAATCATTGAAAGAAATTGTGAATAACTAATAATAATCACTGTCTCTGACATTTTGTATATTAGGCTCCAAGCTTAAGCCCTTTACATACAAATGTATACAACAACCCTAAGAGGTATGTCTTATGATTATTATTTTACTAAGGAATAAATTGAGGCCCTAGGTGCTCAGCTAGCTTGCCAAAAGGGTGTGTGTGTGTGTGTGTGTGTGTGTATTATATATAATATATACATGGCACATATATATATGTGTGTATATATATATGTGTGTGTATATATATATATATATATATACACACACATACATCAGTCTACTTAGAGCAGGTGTATAAGAGAGTACCCAAAGACTCAAAGTCAGGTCATTCTGATCTTCACATTCATATTCTTAATCACGAAGCTATGTAAGACCTTCCATTTGCAGTTTGGAGGTCATACACTGTAATAATATAGCTTTTAAATTTCATTAAGTGTTTGAGTCCATATGGCATACTTGAAGTTTATTAAATTTGTAAGGTACACAAAGACTTCACGAAGGCCCTGTTTTAACAAATGCTTTAAGCCACACAACTGTGTGCTCTATTACGTAATTTGTTTTTAGACTAATACATGGAAAAGAGCCCAAGATGAAAACCTGGCTAAATTGTTCTGATTCTGCTACATTCCCACTCTGGTTGGGAATCCTTTCACATTTTGGGGTCAATGGGGAGATAAGTCCCTTTTCTGTGGGTCTTCGTGGGGAGGAGGGAAGACTGTGGAGATGATGGCCATCAAAGGATCTTGGGGAGTTTAAAGAGTTATCCAAATGCAGGAAGAGAATTCACTGCTTTTATTTTATTTTATTTTATTTTATTTTATTTTATTTTACTTTATTTTATTTTATTTTATTTTTTTATTTTGTTAACAGTCTTAAACAAGCTTCAGTCTCACTTTCCAGATCCTTTGAGATCCTTTTCCAGAACGTTCACTTGGGTAACTAGAATGAAGCCTATTTAGTTGGAATGTTTGGGTAGCTCAGTGTTCTGGTCCTCAGGAAGAGTTATATATATTTGACTCAAATATTTGGTCAGGATGTGCGTAGGAATGTGTGTGTTTGTGTGTGAATATTTTGATACCCAAACGAAACCATATTTTCTGGTTTTACTGTCAGTGTCCTTATTCCTGTCACCCGCTTTGGGGTAAGAGATTATGATAAATGATATCTGTGGAGGTTTCTGTTTTCAAGACCTTCACATCCTCTCCAGCAAGATATTGTTGCCAAATATCTCATGCGGTTCCTGACGATGCTTTTCCAATGAGATTCTCAGCTTGCTGTTCTTGATGCAGCCTGGGCTGAATGGTCAGCGTCGACTTTCAGTCCTGCAGAATGGGGAGTAGGCAGACTCTCTCTTTGTATGAGCCACTGTTGGAGGTTCCCAGCTGTGTGATTTGAGGTATCCAGAATGTTCCCTCTAGTCTCAACAAGAACAGGAATCACTTAAGCAACCCCTATTGTGTCTTCACCAAGCTCTCAAAACACCTTCAATGTGAAATCTCAACCACTTTCATAAAATGAGATGTGAAGGGGACCCATGCCGATATTCCCAAAAGATGCTTAGCTAGCCTCATCTGTGCTTTGCGACTGGCCTTTCCGTTGTTGGGCTTCAGTCCTGCTTCTCTTATTGGGTCAAAGTAGTCTTCTCTGTAACCCTACTTTTAGTCTCGTCTAACTCTAAGACACAGAACCTATGCTAGAGAGTTGGCGACAGTTTTCTGAGACCCCAAGCTAAAACCCAGATCACATCATAAAAAAGAGATTTGATTTGAAGGGAAGTCCTTAGAAGTACCATTCATGCATTCCCATGTTTGTTCTGCTATCACTTATTAGGTTCACTCTAAAGAATTAACGAAGGGTCTCTCAGGAAGAAAAGCAAAGTCTTCTCTCACTTAAGACTCATTGCTTAGAAATATTCTAATTCTGAGAGACTGAATAATGCACTTCTTCTTGATTGTGATCATTTTAACACAGCTCGGCTACTTTATTCAAAGCCCTGTGTTGTACTGGCTGATTTATTCCAGACAGTAGGGCAGACAGGATAGAGGGGTAGAAGTCCTCCTGGTGTTTAGTGACTGTACACTATTAGAAACTGGTGGTTCTCAGAACCAGCCATCTCCCTGGATATTATCTCTCTACTACATTTATTTACAGTCTATTAAAAATCACAGAAGGCATGCATGTTTGGGGAAAAAAGCTGCTGTTTCGCTTCAAGTGCAAGTAATCAAATTTAAGGTGCATCTGGGTACCTGCTACTAATGTCCCATAGTGATCATTTATTTGTTCCACTAACATTTGACGAGTTTGGATTCTGAGGTAGTCATTGCACTCCACGTTAAGGATATAAGATCAAATAAGACACGTCGTCTTCCGTGAAGAATCACACAAACTTGAGTGAGATAGGCAAACAGTGGAAATTACAAAATAGTGTATTAAACGCAGTAAACAGAAAAGATGCTCCTCGAAATGACACTGGGGTCAGGGAAAGAAAGGTTACATGAGGTAACCCTTGAACGTTTTCAGGGGCCAGAGGAGTCAGCCGGAGCAAGAAGGAGAACAGTCATTCCAGAAAAAAGGGATAGCCTGTGTAGAGGAATGGGTGGTGAAGCAACAGATTGATTGGATTATAGGAAACACTAGTAGTTCTTTCTGTTCAAATTAATGATGCAGAGAGTGTGTTGGGAGCACACATGAGGGCAAGTCATGGGAAGAAAGCTGATGAAAACTAACAGGGATTTATTGGATCTTTGCTATACCCCAGAGAGAATTCTAAGCCCTTCGCATGTATATATCATGCAAGCCCTATGAAACACTAGGAGATAGCTACCTTTATTATCCCCACCTTCCAGAGGAGGGAACTGAGGCGCAGGAACCTGAAGCCATTTGTGTCACTGAGCTAAAAAGAGGTGGAGTTTGGATTTGAACCCCTGAAGCCTGGCTCTAAAGTTCACTCTGAATCACTGTTCCTTGGGCTTGCTGTATGGGGAATTGGACATTATATCAAAAACTTGAGTCTGTTTTAGACACAGGAATGGCATGGACACAATTATGTTCTGGAAAGGTCACATGGGCAGCCGTATGGACGGCAGATCACAGGGGAGACCGGCTGGAGGAGAGGAGGCCAGTTGGAGGTCTTTGACATAATCTAGGTGAGAAGTGATAAAAACCTGAAACACACTGGTGACAGGAGGCATCATCAGAAGCAGATTGATTCAAAGGGCATTAAAGCAGGTAAGATCTCCAGGACCCAGTGACTAATGGGATTTGGTTGTTGAATGAGAAGGTGGAATTTAAGTTATCCCCTAGGTAAATGGATACCACCATTCACAAAGAAGGGCAGGCTTAGAGAAAGGATGCTAAGGCGATTCAGTGTGATTCCTGTTGTTTCAAGGGCCCGTGGGACACCCACGTAGCCAGCCTGATAGGCAGCTGAAATACTTGAGTTCCGCAGAATGTTGTGGCTTGGCATCTGTTCATAGCTGAAAGCATGGTTGTGGCTCAGTTTGCCTGGTGTAACATGTAGGGTCTGAGGACTGGAGAGAGCCTTAGGGATCACAGGCGTTTAAATGGTAAGTGTAGGGAAAAAATAAAAGTGTTTTCAAAGGCCAGTCTGGCTGAAGCAGGAGAAACCCCAAGAAGTCCTCAGGGGTGTGTGGTTTACGAAGCACAGGCTTTGGCAAAACTGATCACTGTGAGTTTTGGGAGAATGTTTTGAGTGGAACCGTGGTAGGATCAGAAGCCAGTGAAGAAGGGGACGCAGAAAATATAGTGTAGACCAGTCTCTTCCCAGAAGCTTGCCTGTGTAGTGTAAGCGTGCATCAGTGTGAGTCCACTTCTTAAAAATACATCCTGGAGATACCTGGAGTAGAGGGGCTAGGACAGACTGCCCTTGGTGTATGGGTAGAACTGAATTTCTGTCCCTAAGCACATATTGAATAGGACTTGTTTCATTGTGGTCTGGGCCTGATACTATGGAATATGAAGGGAAATTATAGTATAATAGTTTAAGTTCTTATACTATATAAGTATATAGTATAAGTATATAGTATAAGTTCTGCCCTCAAATAATTTTTATTCTAGTTGTAGGGATAACAGGAACATGCGAAAGTAAGAGAAAAAACTTGCTAAGCTGCCAATCAGTAGGCGATCCGGGAGGGGAGAGATCAGACTTTGCTGGAGTCCTCGGGGATACAGGAGTGAACTCTGTCCTAAAGGTTGGAGCCAGGAGGGATCAGGGAACATGGCGTGAGCTTTGATGCCGAGATGCATGGGGTGGTACGTGTGGTCTGGGAGGAAGGCAGTGAGGAGCCCAGCTCCTGCCTTGCAGACTTAAGGTTTTCCTTTTCTCCAGTAGTGTCCTTGACCGTGTATGCCTTTGTCCAGACTCCTTCAGGAACCTCCCATGTGCTCACAACTTGTGTTGCTTGGTCTCTCCATCCAAGAGGTGCTCTCGTTATCACTCTGCCTACTGAGAGGGAGGCATTTTGATGTTTGCTACCTGCTTGTATTTTTCTTTGTCCCCCAACAGATCTTTCTTAATTTCGGCATTTCCCAGTGGTCCAAAAGGGATGTGTCAAGGGGAACGGTGAGAAGAGCCGTGGGTGAGGGTGACAGACGGGGAATGAGACGACTGGATCGTGCTGGCAGTCCGTTACAGAGGAGGCAGACATTGTTCTCATTATCAACCGCCATGTAACAAACTACCCCAAACTTAGTGGCCTTAGAACTATAGCCGTGTTTTCACGCTGTCCAGGTTGTGGACGAGCACACTGGGGATGGCTCATCTCTGCTCCTTGAGGACCGGGACTCAGTTGGAGTGGCTGGGACAGTATGAATTTGCCGGATATGTGACTAGGGCCTTGGCCGTAGTTGCTGGGGTGGGGGGTGGGGGCTCTGTTCTCTCTTTTTCATGCTGTGTCTGCCGGGCATGTCTGGGGTCTGGGCTGGGATAGTTAGAACAGCTGGAGCTGCCTGGGTATCTCGCTCTCCTGACAGCCTTTCTTTTCCTTCCTTCCTTCCTTCCTCCCTTCCTTCCTTCCTTCCTTTTCTTCCTTCCTTTTCTTTCTTTCTTTCTTTCTTTCTTTCTTTCTTTCTTTCTTTCTTTATTTCTTTCTTTCTTTCAGATTTTATTTATTTATTTGACAGAGAGAGAGAGAGTGAGATCACAAGTAGTCAGAGGGGCAGGCAGAGGGAGGGGGGAAGCAGGTTACCTGCAAAAGCAGGGAGCCTGATTCGGGGCTCAATCCCAGGACCCTGAGATCATGACCTGAGCCAAAGGCAGAAGCTTAACCCACTAAGCCACCCTGGTGCCCCCAGACAGCCTTTCAATATGGCTGACTTGAGTTTCTTTGCAGCACGGCATTCTCAGGATAGTTGGACTTCTTCCATGACATTCTTCCAAAAGAACCAGGTGAGGATTACACAGCTTCTGTCCCAGCCTCAAAATTTCCAGATATCACTTCTGTCACATTCTGTCTGTCCAGCAAGTCACCAAGGCCAGTCCAGATTACTAGATTCTACAAAAGCCCTGCTTTTTGTGCATGGTCATAGGAGGGGAAGACACCACTTGTTTAAACGATGTGCTCCTGACAGGACACAAGTGTCTACAGAGAAGTTTATAAGATTGTCAGAAATCTGACCTGGGAAGGCATTTGTCCAGTAGTTTAAAGAGCCCTGAGGGGCACCTGGGCGGTTCAGTGGGTTAAAACCTCTGCCTTCAGCTCAGGTCATGATCTCAGGGTCCTGGGATCAAGCCCCGCATCGGTCTCTCTGCTCAGCAGGGAGCCTGCTTCCTCTCTCTCCGCCTGCCTCTCTGCCTACTTATAATCTCTCTCTGTGTGTCAAATAAATAAATAAAATCTTTAAAAAAGATAAAAATAAAGAGCCCTGGATTAGAAGCCAAGAGACATGGGTTCTGGTTCTTGCTTCATCTTCATCTAACCAACCCTAGAATAATTTTGACTTGTGAATAAAAATCCTGGTCATATTGATGATATAGTTTACTAGACCAAGACCCTGGATTGAACAGAGTGAGATTGATTGTAGAAGTTAGGGAATAGTCTTCTCTCTCTCATATACACAAACACCAGACACACAAATTCTTATATTCTCTGTAAACTGGACAAAGGGTTTAATCACCCAGACTTTGGTCTGTTCGTATTTCTGCCACTTCATCAATACATGATCTTCCAAACTCATTTTCCTTATCTGCCAAATGGGGCTACCGTTACTCACTGCTTGGTCAGTGTGTAGCCAATATGAAATAAAATGTTCCATGTCTGTTAAGTGTAGATTGTTCATAAGAATCATCACAGTCGTTCTGATTACTTGCTCTGATAAGAAGCCAGAGCTCCCGTAACACCTGGCTGTACTTTTTTTATTATTAAATATGGGTGTGTGTGTGTGTGTGTGTGTGTGTGTGTGCGTGCGCGCGCGCGCACACACGGTGTGGATTCTCAGGTTTTGTGTCAGGGCTGTCTACACCTATTTGATGCATGATGTGCCAGTAGACAACTGTGTTGGACTCTGCAGGAAGGATTTACAATCAAAGCTGACCTAAGAAACTTAATTACCACTCAAGTAGATGATCACATATCCTCATTGTGAGGCTTGAATTGGTTGAAATTTCTATCTAAATATGATATTCCAGGAGTTTATCTTACTGCTTCTCGAAGATTCCTATTTCTCTAACGTGCTGCACTTGACTGCAGAGGCCGCCTGCCCTGCAGCCCCCACTGTCTTCCACGTATACAGTCACAAACCCCAAGCTTCGGGAACTTGGTGTGTGGAGCAGGCATTTGGCAAAGGAGGAAACCCCAAGCCTGTGTCCCAAAGGATAAATAGGATAAATAAGTAAAGATGTTTGTCAAAATGCATGGAGTGCTATTTCTCACCCTTGTGCTTTTGATAGGAGCAACCATATTGTATGTTGCATTTATTCAGACCCACAGTGCTGAGGATAAGTGCTCTGCAAACATGCCCTATTCAGCCCTCACGGCATATACTGCTGCTTTTTTGCGGTCTTTAATTCAATGAAATAAATTACTTTAAAAAGAAGTGCTGTGCAGCCTCTCAGAACAGTAAACAGGAACAGTTCAGGTCTTTTCAGGAACCTGAAGCCAAGGGATGGTTTGTTTTCTCGGTCTCCAGGAAGAGCTGGGACAGAAGGAGGTATTGACCTGGCTACTTTGGCTGGTACCCACCAGGTCCCTCCCTGGCGCTCACATTCCCCAGGCATGTAACTTAACACCTGTCCTTCTGCCGGCAAACAGAGCGCAAACAGAGCTCCAAGTGATGGCCAAGCCCCCTCCTGCCCCAGCCCTGCAGCGGCTCTGCACCCTTTCACCTATGATTTCAAATCCTGACAAACCAGAACCAGAGAATCCATTCTCCCGCCCACCCTCCCACCCCCCAGGATTCTGATTTTAGGCCAGGAAAATATTTAATTAGGAAAATAACTCCCAGGGGGGTCCTAGGCTTAGCACATCCCTCCGTTTCTATTTTGAGACCGAGATGAGAAAAGATGAGGGGATCATAGAGATCCTTCGGACTCATGGGGGCTTCCCTCTGGCCCAGAGAGGGGCATGTGGGCTGATCAGCGTCCTCTCTGACTATTTCGATGCCAGCCCCTAGGAGCTACACAACACCCCCTCTTATTTCCGTCTGACATAGCCAAGCTGAAACTCGGGTCAGTAAATAATTCATTTGGAAGTTGGGGATGTCAGTGGAAAAGTCAGCTGTGATGGGCTCACATAACAAGCCCCAAACATGATAGCCCCTGTCCGGCCCTCTGAGAGCAGACCTGCCGGCTCTATTAGGCTAGGACAGTCCTGTCTTCCGGCCTGTCTCTCCACATTAAAGTCAAGGAACTGTATCTGTCCGTCTCTGAATCACATCTTTGTCCCCAAATGCTTGTGCACACTGGGCAGGCTGGGGTTTTCTTTCCTAAGTCCACCAGGCCCATGCAAGTCGGCATGACTCATGAGAGAGATGAGTCTCGGTTCCAATATCTCTGTGGGTTTGGGGAGGGGTCAGGCCGTGAATAAACCATTACGTGGCTGATTCTACATCCTTCCCTTTCACCGCAAAAACCTCAATTTCCCTTTTTGTGGAAAACAAAACCCTCTTTCAGCACTTCATCAACGGGACTGTGGCCTTTGAATTACATGGTGTCCTTGGAAATTTTAAAGATTAATCGGCTTTGGGGCGGAGCGGCTGGGATAGCCCCCTGCCCCCTGTCCACTGGGGAATGACCGGTCTCCACTTCCAGTCCTTCTGACCTCGCGGCCAACTCCATGAGTAGATGAGGAAATCGATTGGCCTGTGACTGCTTTGTGAATCCACAGATGTGTGGCTGAGAGGCCCTCGAGGCATCCACCGCAGGACCAGCTGGGTCAGAGCGTTCCCTCACCCCCACCGCAACCCGGGGCCGCCCTGGAGCTGGCGGCAGGAGTGGGCCGTGTGGGAGGCAGATCCCAGATGGCAGCAAATGGGGACCAAAGCCGGGACCCAAAATCGGAGGGTCTCTTGAGGCCTAGTCCAGGGGGCTCCCCGGCACACTAAGTTGAGATCATTTCTGGAAGGAGTTAACAGAACAAAATGGGACACAAACGGTATAAGAATTTGTAAACTGAAAGTGCGATGGGAGGGCGAGACGATGCTTTATTGCTTGAGAGAGTTGAGAGCTTCTTTCCCTTTCGTGCATCTAGATGTGTCATTTATAAACTGTTCATTAAATACCTACTGTGTGCTCGTTTTAGCTGCCTCGCTGGCCTTGCCAGAGACTCTGTGCATATCCTCCGGGCTGTCTGCTATGTGAGCTCTCTTGTGCACTTTGGGAGTGTGTGTGGATCGACTTAGGCCCTTGTACATGCCATTGCTCTTACTTGAGACATAAAAAGACGGTGAAATGTCTTCGTATGGCATTCAAAGATGCTTCCAATTTCACCCAAACTGCTATTTAAAGACTCATCTCTCACCACTTTCTAAGTGGCCTGTTCACTGCCTGACCAGGCTTCCATTTTCCCACTTCCTTTCTTCTGTTCACATTGCCGTGACCTTAAATGCCTTCTTCCCTGTCCCTCATCGGGCCAGTAGTCACCACTCCACGAAAAATCCTCTCCCTTCCTGTCTCCCCTGAACTGTCACCAGTTACTTTGTAGCAGATGTGTCCCCATTGTCCCATTTCTTCTTTTGGACTATTTCAATTTTATTTATTTGTTTGCTTTTTATGTTTTTTCCCACTTAGACTGGAAATCTCTTTTAGGGATAAAGGATTTAATTTATTGGCATTTCCCCACAGCTCTTAGCATAGCGCCTTGCACAGAGCAAGTACTCAATAGATACTAATTGACTTCATATGATTAATGTCTGGGCAATATAGAAATATATTATTTTTTTCTTTTTAGAGATTCTGTTTCTTTCTTTCTTTCCTTAGAGAGTGCATGCATGAGTGGGGGAAGGGGGAAAGGGAGAGGGAAGGAATGTCAAGCAGACTCCTTGCTGAGCTCAGAGCCTGATGTGGGGCATGATCTGATGACCCTGAGATCATGACTTGAGCCAAAAATCAACAGCTTAACCGACTGAGCCACCCAGATACCCTTATAGAAATGTCTTCTATTCTATGTCTTCTCTCCAGAGAAATTTTGCTGTCTGTTAAGTGGAGGAGATGAGGTTACCTGTAAATCTACATAGAAATCCCACATAGAGATCTTCTCTCGTAAAACATTGTAGAGTTAGAGTACCAAAGCTAAATTTCTCTAATATTCCTTAGAGAAGAGCACCAGAGAAAGGTAATTTGGTATAAGGTAAGGGTATAATTTAGTATAAGGTAAAGGTAATTTGGTAAAAGTTCCTAAATCCTGTTGTAAATGTGCTTGAAGAGTCACCTGTGGTTGTGAGCACTCAGGAGAGATCACAGGCTGAATCTGGACATTAAGGTGATCTGACTTACCGGGGAGCTGGATTCAGCAGTGCTCTCCCCAGGCGTTCTGCTGCTTCCCTAGGAGAACATGCTCCCTTCATAGAAAATGAAGAGTTTAATTAATTGGAAAAGAAAATGTTGAAATTCAGGACTATGACCCAAATGGTGACATCTGTCAGATACACAGATGTTCCACTAGAAGGAAAAATGATTTCAGCAGCTGCCTGGAAGGTGGCGGGACAGGTTGCAGAGAACCAGGAGGGGCAGCGTGGCCTTCTAGTGAGATCATCAGTGCCAAAGCCCAGCAGCAGTCCTGGTGGGACTGGAATTGCATGTTGGTAACTGATTTCAAGCATCTGTTTCAGGCCATGGGCTAAGGTGACATGACCATATTTTATATGGGTTCAGGTGGATGGTTTCTTAGCAACAGGGGGATAGATGTGAAGACCTTTAAAAGTGTTTTTACCCCTCCACATTTAATAGCACCAAATGCTTTACCAAGCCTTGAACCAAGGAGCCAGGATAATAATACTTGTTGTAGTTGCACAATCTGGGGTTTGCTAAATGTAAGTTTTCATTTAGAGATAACATACAGTTTAACCTATTTCTGAAAGATGATCTCTTTTAACATGGAATTGTGGATCACTCTGTAATAGGAAGCAGCCGAATCTGAACAGAGCATTGATGCATAGCAAGAATGTAAAGAAGGGGTTCTGAGCTCGGAGATGGGAGACCTGACTTCTAATTTCTCCTCTTCCACCTGCTAGCAGCTCAGCCTCGGGCAAGTCGTGTTATTTCCTAGCTCACTTGCTTCGTCCTTACAATTAAGGTTCTATTAACTGCCTGAGGTTAGAGGTCAGAACCTCTATTAAATCTATTAACTTTCCTTTATATATCTAAATTCTTTGATTCCATTATTTAATATGATTAACCTTGCTTGCCATCACACAGTACATTTTAGCAAATAAAAGTTCAACTGAACTGACATTGCAGAAACCAATGCCAGATATCTGAAAGAAGGCAGACATGGCCATGATAGGAGTACCATGATAGATTGCAATGGGCACAGCGAAGGTCAGATACTGGAGTGGCCACATTTTCTAGGATGAGAATGAGAAGGATCACAAACAACTTTAGAAGAGATTCTGGGTAAAACCTGTAAGGTAGCATGGTCCTTCCTTTCTCACTGAAGCCTCACCCAGGTACCCAAGGTCCCCAGAGAACAGAATGCTATGTGGTGTTCTGTACCTGTGCTCTTGGGTTCAGAGAGCCTCCAGAAAGATGTTCTGGTTGGTTCTTCATGGGGCCCTTTCCTATAAAATAGCTGGGCTGAATTCGGCATGAGGAATGTACACTGCCATCCTCAGACACTGTGGCTGGGAGGAAAGATCATATTTCTTGGCTCCTGTTTTAGTAGCTGTCGGCTGGTGCTGCTTCGGAATAAAGAAGAACATTTTACCTCCCAATGCAGATCACTCTACTGGTCTTTTGGGACAGCAAAGAAAACGCCATGTTCTTAAGAGAGTTGGGAACAACTTCTTGAGTATAAATTGTCTCCCTTGTGTCTGCCTCGTCCTTATAAACTATATGGAAGAAGATGAGATGTGGTCCTCACCAGCCCAACATTGACACTCCTCTTGGAGAGACCAGGTTTATAGACCTGAGAGTGCCATCACCCTAAGTTGGAGGTATACTGCCATCTTGTCTCGGGAACCTTCTCTGATGACATCAACCCACTGCATACTTCCCTTTTCTGATTCCACATTGTCTGTATTTTATCACTGGTAATATAGATTCTGTCACGTCTCACTTTTTCTGTTTTTCACGCCACTTTCAAGTCAGCATGGATTTCAATTATATGTAATATTATGGATACATTTTATCACTTCAGTAACTCTGGATATTTATCAAAGCAGAGGTCTTGACTTACATTGTTCTCCTGACCCACAGCATACTTAGGATAAGATGCAGACACACAGGTGCTGACCAGGAATTTGTTTGTTGATTGATTCATTGCCACCATGATTCTGTTTCTCACGGGGTTTGTATGGTTTGCAGTTCTTTGAAGGGGTGACATCGCTGGGGCAGAGAGGGCTGGTATGACTGAGTGGTTTACCCGGGACTGTTTCATAAAGCCTCTCTGACCTCCACTGTGCCCTAGGCAGATGGGCCCACTGTGTTGTCTGTGCTCCCTGCACCCTTGGTTTTCTCCCTCTCCAAGTGTTTGCCTCCTTAATTGTATCTCCAGTTCAGGAGGTAGGGCCTAGCACACAGTAGACACTCAACAAGATCCCTGTAAATAAACGAGTGCCGAATGAAGCAATGAATGAGTATTGAGCTCTAAGAGCTCAGATGTGATAGATCAAGGTGAGGAGGAGAGGCAGATGCAGTTGCAAGTCTGTGAAATTGCTTGGTGGGTACTGGCCAGCAGGCCTGCCTTTCTGGAATCCAGTGGTCAGTTTGTCCTTCCCTTCTGGGAAGGCCCAGTTTTGTGACCCAGCAGATATAGCTTTCACTACACTGTAGGGCCCAGCCTTCTTGGCTTACCGCCCCCCAGAATGATGAGTTAGTCTCTAGAAGTGTGAGTGGACTGGTGGATGAGGTGGAAATAGCCCACTCGGACACAGATGGTCAGCCCTTGGTTACCTGCTCTAGGAGGGGAGACCCCGGGAGTCTGGTTTTTCCATGATATGTAGACTCGTAGGCTGTGTACACACACACACTCTCTCTCTCTCTCTCTCTCTCTCTCTCTCTCTCTCTCTCTCTCCTGACGTACTGGGAGTACATTGTGTCTGTTTGTGGGAGGCCACGTGATGTAGTATAAAATCCACTGGATCTGAAGTTGGAAGACACAGATTCTACTTCTAACTCTGGCCTTGCCTGAGTGTGTGACCTTAGAAAACCCACCACTTCACCATTCCCAGCGTCTGTCTGTAGGATGAGTGCACTGGGCTTCATCATCTCCAAGGCCAAAGCTAGGACTTTTCCAAGGTAGAATGGGTTGCCTTTATGGCAGCGAAGGTTCCATAGCAGAAATTCTGGGCCTTGGTTTTGTTAGACCACAATTCAGTGTGGTTTTGTTAGATGACCATGAGTGTCTTTCTAGCCGGAGACTCTAATGGGGCAACTCTCAGGTGATGTGGACTCACATGAGCATGGGCTCAACTGATGTCAGGGGAGAGAGAGGGATTACACTCTCTGTGTACAACCCACAAGTGAATTATTGCCTGCTGCGGCTGTTTTGATGGGGGGACAATGTCATCCTCCTTGCTCACCATTTTGAATCCTCTTTGTTCGGCCTGTTATTGGTTGGACATCTGCTCGTAGGCTCCTTCCCTTTCTCTTCCTCTGTTGAGAACCTAGCCTCCAGAGCCCCTGAGGACTTGGCCTGGAAACTGCTACTGCAGCTGGGGCCCAGGGTGCCCTGCACTGGTGGTGTCCCCTCTGCAGGAGGCTCTGGCGGCAACTGATGGCCCAAGGACGGTTGTTTGGAGAACGACTTCCACTCCGCGGTCACGTGTGTCCTGTGTCAGCATCTCCTCCCACTCTGTGCAATCCTGTGCCAGTGTCCATGCTGCTAGAGATCCTTATTAACATGAAAATGCTTCTGATGCTTCACAGTCCTGAGAGGAGAATTATGTCACCTCCATTTTACTTGATGTCGTTTTCCTGAAACCATGAGGGGATGCATTTTCACGTTTTTAAATAAATACCTGTGTTTCTTGGAGAACATACGTAGACATACACACAGACACATGGAAACGGTCACAATTTCTATATTAGCTTCTTGTTGCCGCTACAACAAATTACCACAAACCCAGCAGCTTAAAACAACCCAAATTTATTATCTTATAGTTCTAGAGGTCAGAAACCTGAAATGCGTCTCACTGGGCAAAATCAAAACTATATTCCTGCTAAAGTCTAGGGGAGACTTGTTTCCTTTTCTTTTCCAGCTTCCGGAAGCTGCCGGCATTCTTTGGCTAATGGCTCCCTTCTTGTACCTTAAAGCCAGGGACTCATGCTGAATCTTTTTTGCGCTGTTCTCACTCTGTTTCTACTTTTTCTGCTTTCTCTTCCACTTTTATGGAGATCTGTGAAAACATTAAGCCCACCTGATTAATCCAGGACAATCTCCCTTTTTGAAGGTCCACTGATGAGCAACCTGAATTCTGTCTGCTATGTTAATTGCCTTTTGCAATGTCACATGACATATTCAGAGGTTCTGGGACTTAGGACATGGGATAGCCTTGGGGGTCCATTCGTGATTCTGCTTACCACACCTTCTTTTAGTAGTGATGATAATTTGGATTAAGAAAACATTAAAAATGTCTACCTTGCCTTTATCTTCTTGGTCTGTGATCTAGCACAATCCTTTATACTTGAAAATGAAAATAATTGCTTTTTTGTTTAATCAAATTTGGCATAATTTGTAGAACTATTGGCATCATAACACCTTTAAGATATATTTTAATAATAAGACCTTTGTATATTTGTAAAAGAGTCTGACTAAATATTTCCATTTATCAGAGGTTCTGGAAAATCTGCTTTTCACGGCTAGTGATAATCTGAATTTGGATTCGGGTCCTTCACATTCGAAGTACTCTAAAAAGGGTAATTTGGCTTTGCTACTTTTATCGAATGGACAAAGGCTACAGAAGGGATTGGCGGTGCGTTTATTAGATTCACAAAACCTGTATACTAGATTATAGTCCAATAAGTGCATGCCAGATCTTGCCAGGTGTCTGAAGCCCAGATAGGAGCAGTTCTGGGTACTGGGCAGAAGACTTGACTCTCAACTCTCAGTGTTCCAGGTGCACACACAGGGAGTGAGGGAGTAGCCTTGTGAGCTTCCACGCTGATCCAAAGAATAGGGAGTTTGGAGAATAGACTTTGGTCAGAAAAACAGGAAGTCGGTCTAGAGCGGCTCAGGAATTCCAGAGGCTGAGGTACTCCTGTCTACTGAGAGATGTCATAATTCCCTGGGCCTCATCTGACCAGTCCCTGGCAAGGGAACCCTCCCAAGCAACTTTCCAAGGTTAAGCATTTACAGGTTTTGTTGGCCTTGAGTCTGGAGGTGCTGAAGTTTTGGTTATTCTAGAGTGGGGACCATGGCTGATGGGGCTCCAGGATTTGATGGCCCTAGAGTTAAATCAACTCCTTTTGGCATTTGGAAGTGAGACTAGGCATCTGCTTAATGTTTTGCTGACAGCTTAGAAAGATTTTACATTTCACCTTTCCACTAATGGCCACATTACATATTACACACAGTGGCCATTACACCAGGAAAGGAAACAGCAAGAAAGCTGGTATGAGGATTGCTAAGGACTGCCACTGTTTAGCGCTCGTGATCCATTGCTTCATTCCCTCATGTTTGGAAGGGAAATAATGATTCCTGCCCAGTTTATCTCAAGAATTATTATAAAGATCACATATGATGTGGATGTACTTTGAAAGTGTCAAGTATTGAATTTCCACCACTTCAAAAGAAAGTCAAACAAGAAGGGAAGGGTAGAGGTGAGACAGTCCAATTCGATTCTCTGATCCTGTGTTGGGTTTTGTTGTTGTTTTATCCCCATCTCCCATCGACAGTGGGAAAAGGTAGGTGTCTTTTGTTTTGAGTTACAAACCCTGAACTTTAATTGATGTTTCATTAATTGGTGGAACATCATTCATGGGATGGAATTCGGGTGTTTTAAATGGAAGGCATACATGCGTAGGGGCCGGTGAGCTCAAGGTGTGGGATCCGTTACCCATTTATTTCTCGGTTTTAATTGTTTTTATTTTAGTGTTTTATCTCAAATGATGCTCTACATTCATGAAACACTATCGGATGGCTCTGCAGGAATAAGAAGCCTGTATTTGGATAACTAACCTTACATCTTGATTTCTCTGTATTCTTTGGATGTGGACTGGAGGCCAGTGGATTCGAGGAGCATGAAATGTTAGAAATGGAAGTGGCTTCAAAAGGATCTGGCCCAGAGGGTTTTTAAAAAAGAAAGAAAGAAAAAACAAAAACGTTATGGCAAAAGTTGGGCATTCTTTCACTATAATATATTTTCATTCAATCAATGAATGTTTTCGAGGACTCGTTCTGTGCCAGGCCTTGAGCTAAGTGCTAAACACACCAAGATGACAGACTCTGTGGCTGCCTGTAAGAAGTCCTTGGTCCAGAGAGGAGAGGGGCATTAAACAATTAGTGTTCAGCGCTCGTGCTGGGTCTGGCTGATAGGAAGCTATGCAGGATAAACCAACAACAAATAGGAACCATCTCTAAGATTGCCTGGGGGTGGGGGTGGGGCTGTGAGGAAAGGCTAAGTATTTCCTATCTCTTTCTCTAGATAAATAAGACGGGGTCCATAAGGGACTAGCTTTCACTGCGTGCCGCATCAGAACCTCTTTTCCTTCTCAGTTCTTTGCCAACCTATGACCCTGGGAGCCTAAGATCTATTTTGTACCATCATCCTTCTTATTGTTATTATTTATGACGGTCATTGTTTTAACTGCTCCAAGGAGATAATTGCCTTAGTTGCTAAGGCAACCCAACATATTGGGTATAAGAGCAGCCAGCAGAAAAGGGTTTGCCAAATTGCAGGGCTGGGTGGGAGGTGTGGGGTGGGAGAGCAAGGGAGCTCAGCTGCGGAGCTTGAAAATAGCCATGTTCAAATTATCTCTGCATTTCTTCCACTGAGGAGCGTGAAGCCACTTGGAATCCGGTGCCTGCCAACTCCTCACCCACCCCTGATGCTTCCTATTTTCAACCCAGCTAGTGCACTCTTTCACTAACCCTCAGTGCTCAGCCAAGAGCTTCCTGGGGTTCCAGTTTCCAGACTTGCAACTCCTGTCTGCTGCTATTCAGCCCTGGAAATGTTCTTGCCCTTGATTTCTGGGGCCTGCAGGGGTAGAGTTAGAGGGGAGGTGCAGCACACATGAGCGTGCCTGTGGACCCCCCCTCTCTGGGCATTGCTCATTCCCCACGGCAGACGGGTCACAGTGTCTGGCGGTCTTGCTCAAAGCTTGTAGTCTCCTCCCTAACTTGGGGAAGAAAATATGGACTGATGACAATGACCTTTTTTCCATTTTAATTTTTGAAGAAAATTAAACGTCTTAAGAGGTCAGCTTGCTGCCCCCATTAAGCAGATAAATGGAAGCCCAGGGAGAAGAAAGTAATCAGATACATTGATGCTGCAGAAGTGGCTGTTCTAGGCCTCAAACCTCAGGCTTCTTTCACCCTGTGCCTCTGGCTTTTGTCCTTGGCTACTGACCATCTTAGCCTGAGGTTCAGGTGATGATGCTCCAGCCTCTGTGTCCTCGAGTTAGCTTTTTGTCTCCTGGCCCCGCGGTCCTTCTGCCAAGATGGGGAGTGCTCCAGAGGGAACCCTGGGGCAGGAAGATGCTGGAAACAAGGGTATCTTACTGGCTAGCTTTGCTTGGCAACATTTGGCCATCTAGAAGCAGCAACTGCCATCAAACAGGATAATGGGCAGAGGTAAAGGCAAGATGATAAAAGGATTTCTTACCAGAAGATTTGAGTGGGTGTGAGTGATTCTTTCGGCGGCCCCCGTCTCCTCTTCCTTCCTGCTCCCGGAGCTCACGCTCGGCCCTGGGGATGTCTGTGGGGAGGGCCAGGCTGCCTGTGTCCTTAGTAGCCTCCAGGCTGTCTCCCCAAGTGTGTCCCAGGGCCCTCTGCTAGAGCGCCGCCTCGGAGTTGATCTATCAGAGCAGGTTAAATAAACAGGTCTGTGTTTGGGTTAATTATCACTGGTTCTGTTGCTCTCCATTACTGCTCCATCCGGGACTCTGGCCAAGGAGCAGATGGGAGAGGCTGCATCCTCACCCCTGCCTCCTCATTGTGTCTGGCTCTCCCTCCTTCTCTCTCTCCCTCTCTCTCTCTCTCTCTGTCTCCCTCCCTCCCTTCTTCTCTGTCCCCTCCCCCATTGCCTCCTGTCCCTTCCTTCCTCTCTTCCCTTTCTCCTCCCTCTTTGCTCTCTCTTGCTCTCTTTCTCTCTCTCTTGTTCTCTCTCTCTCCCTCTCCCCCTCTCTCTCTCTCTCTGTCTCTCTCTCTCTTTCTCTTTTTGGCTGAGCAAACAGGCCAGATGGCAGTGAGGGGGACAGACAACAAGTGAGGCATGGCATATGGGGAGCTTGTTTAATTTCGGCTCCTGTAGGGAAGTAGATTGGAGGAGGTGAGCTAAAAAGCAGAAAATGGAAAGGAGAAGGGTAAAAAAAAAAAACAAAAAACCCCAAAACAAAAAACCACCACCACAACAACTGACCCTTCCAAGGGGGAAATTGGATTCAATTTACTATTGTTGGCTGATGAAGGCAGTTGAGAATGAAGTGAATCTAAAGCAGAAAATACCCTTTGTGCCTCTCCTAGGTTCAGCCCCCTCCTCCAGTTAGCCTCCTAGGCACCACTCTCAGTTCCCCAGGGCTCCAGCTCTGGGGGGCTGGCCTGAGGGGGGCAGTGGGCGGTGGGCAGGATTTCTTATGTAACCTGGTGAATGGCTGTCTGTATGTCAATTCCAGGCAAAAGTTTGGCCAGCGGTTTAAAGAGAGAGAAAAAAAAAAAACACCAAAAAAACAAAAAACAGAGGTGGTCTGTGTCCACAGTAAGGGTCGAGGGAAGACTGGCTCCCAGTTCCCTTGGTTCTTGCTTCTGCTCTTGCCCGGTTTAATGTGCCTTCTCAGTTTGATTCGGCTCTTCATGGGCAGCCGCCCACATACCCACACCTCGCCCTGCCGACCCTGTTCCCGCTGGGCACTTGTACGGGAGAAGTCCAGGCAGGCTGTCAGAGAACAGGGTCCAGGGACCACGACAAATGGCCCTTCAGCAGAAGCCCTTCATTTTTCATCACAATTTATTTGACCTTCCTGGTGGCCACCGAGAATGTCCCACTGCTTTACCTGGAGTCTCTGGTGAGGTTCTGGCCCGTGCCTTGGTCACTGCAGTGCACATGTGCCCCCGGATCGGGCACGGCTACCCTGTGACCACGGATCGGGCACGGCTACCCTGTGACCACGGATCGGGCACGGCTACCCTGTGACCCCGGATCGGGCACTCTTACTCTGTGACTCCCGGCACACTTCCACTGGCCATCCCTGGAGTCCCTACTCCCAGGAGCAGATCGGGTCCTGCCCTCCAGGGAAGCAGGGACCTCTGGGACCGGCAGAGACCGAGGAGTCTTAACAATGACCCTAGGAAAGAAAGCAGAATACAAGCCGGGCTCACCAGCCTGCCCCCCTCCGCCGCAGGAGCCTCCCCAGCTCCACCAGGCAAGCCGTTCGCTCAGCAGCTGATAACCGGATTAGGCAGCAGAACGGGGCAGATGAGTACCCCGAGGGGCCCCGCCTGGGAACGGGCGCGCCCTGGCCCGGAGTGGGGCTGCCGCGGTCCACGCGGTAAGCTGCCGCCGCGGGCGGGGCATTCGCCTGTGCGTGCGCCCTGCCGTCCGGGCCGCAGCCAGTGGGAA
>LNAC01000015.1:197684-242297 GCA_002007465.1 Ailurus styani
GGCCCCGGGCCCCGTGTGCCCGGCTGCGGGCGCCCCAGCCCGAGCCCCAGCCCGAGCCCTCCTGCCTCACCCGGGCCTCCTCCCCGACAGGCCTACGGCGCGCCTGCTCTCCGCGGCAGGCCGGCGGTTTGATCTGCCCTGAATGCTGTCCCCTCGCGGGAGCCCTCAATTCTGAGAAGATCCGGGGCATTGTCCAGGGTGGCGGGATGTCGGATTGATTTCGGGGCCTTTGTGTGGACGTGGGGCTCCTGAATGAAGCTGTTATATGCGTCTGGGGCTGGCGGGCGGGCTGTCCGGCTGCAAGCTGGGCCTCCCTTTGTTGTGGGGGCCTCACTGAGTCCACGGAAGAGGCTCATTTCAGGGTGATTTACTGCCACCCAAACACCAGCTGTCTGTTGTGCGGCCGCTGCCGCCCCGCCCCGCCGGCCCCCTCCTGGGGGACCTCCTCTCCTTCCGCAGCTCCCAGAGCACCCCCCCTTCTTCGAACACGAGGCTCTCGTCGCCTTCATGTATGTGTGTATCTCTTCCTATTACAGATTTGTGTATGTGTGTAAATACATATGGGTATGCAGATAGATTCGTAACGTTCTCCCTTGGGTTTGTTTTTTAATGGGGGGCTGGGGGCTGAGGCAGGGAGAGCTGCCCGGCTGGAAGCTCTGTCCCTCACCAGCTGTGTGACCTTGGGCGAGTCCCCTGATCTGTCAGAGCCTCAGGTTCTTCATCAGGAAAACATGAGAGCGTTCTTTTTGATAGGAAGAAAGTATGGATACGTTTCTTGAAATATTATTGTATTTTAAAGCCATGAGGAAAGGGAAAGGAGGGTGTCACATTCCTCTGACATTTTTGTAAAGCATTATTCAGTGACAGAGCAAGCCACCAGGCAGTGGGAGCAGGGGGTTGTGCTACAGAACCCAAGGTCTCTCAGCCTTGTCAGGTGACATGCCAGGGGCTGGGGAAGCAGCATCCAGATCAGCTGCCCTGAGATCTCCAGAGTCCAGGGGTCGGTACGCAGGCTGCGGCCAGGTTCTGTTGCAAGTGCTAAATGGACACCGACGAGGAGCACAGGAGGAAGCCTTGGGTGAGGGGTGGTGTTCAGGGAAGGCTTCTGGAGGAGGTGGTACAGAATTGTTTTGAAGTTCAAGGTAGTCTGTGTGAGAAGGGGCTGAGGAAGTTACTCCATGAAGCTTCAGCAGCCATGCCTCCCTGGACAGCCTTCCCTAATCTCAGAGGATCCCGTGAACCAAGGAGTCTGGAGGGGAGTTTGAATGGGGTGGGGGACATGATCAGCTGTGCCGGCTAAAGAGGTTGTTTCTGCCATGTCTGTTTCAAGTGATTTTGGGGTGGATAGGTTGTAGATCAGCCAGAAGACCATTTAGAAGGGGGCTCTAATAGTTCAGGCAAGAATAGCGATTAAGGTTTGGCACGTCAAGGTAGAAGGGGAGACATTTCTGATGTGCAGCTGACCTCAGAGTGGTTAGATATACAAGGCTGGAGAGAAATCATGGCTCTGTGATAGTACCCGCATCTCTGCAGAATAGGGCAAATGATAGCACAAAATCCATAGCATTGCCAGTCTGGCACATAATAAACACTCAATGAATGTCATCTCTAATGATGATAATTATCCCTGATAATTTTTTTAGGTGACTGAGTGAGTGGTTGCTTCCAGGCCATGTCCCCAAATGGGGAATACAGGAAAAGCAACAGATTTGGGGGCGGGGGTGTGGGAATAGTAGGATGACTAAGATGGTAAGTTTGTGCATGGTTAAGCCTTCACAGGTGTTATCTAATGTAATTTCAGGGGGAGCAGAGTCTGGGTTGGCATGACCTCTTGGTTCCCCCATAATGGGTAGCTTGGTGCTCACAATATTCAAGGCACATTAAGGATGTTTGATGAATTTATAGATTAATGTATATTCTGAGTCCTAACAATCAGGAACTCTCAGTTTAGAGGTAACCATTTTTTCGGCAGATTAATTAGAGTGCCAGATAGCGCCATGCTTTGGAGACACAGTGAGACATGAGCAGGTGGGTATGTGCCAACACGGAGATCGTCACCTGAGGTGGCCATAAGGATGACAGAAGAGCTACATGCTCATGTGACTGGAAAGGACTATAAATGTTGTTCTTGGCTGTCCATGCACTCCCTTGGGGTAGGGGTGAGAGACAGGTATAGCAGGCCATGGATGCAGGACCCATCCTGTTGTGCTGAAGTATTCTCACACTTTTGTCTAGTGCTTGGTGGCCGGCACCAGATCTCGGCACAATGGCTCGTCACAAGCCAGCCCCAGCCTTGGCTGCTGTCTAAAGCTGGGCTCCTTGTGCTTAGCGAAGCAGCAGGTGGGGGGGGGTAGGTGGGTAAAGGGGGGCTTCCCAGTTCCAAATGATGCCAGCATCGACCATGTCAACTCTGACTACTTCCTTGTACCGGTGGTGACCTGTGCTCCAAGGACCTGCATCGCCCCCCCTCCCCGCCATTACTGTTAGTGGTACCTTCATGACCCACGGGGGGTTTGCTGTTTTCCCCTGCATGTGGCTTGACATCCTCATGAGCTTTTTAAAGTTTAAATTTAGAACAACTATAGGCTCACACTTCTGGGACCTGCTCCAGAAGGTGTTACAGCAAGTACTAGAGTCTCTGTCGGTATCCCAGAAAAGGGAACTGAAAAGAACCTTAGAAATCCTTGGAAGAAAAAAAAAAAACCCTCCTTTTACTGAGAAATGAAAATAACTCTAGGAAGGAGAGATGCTGGCCCAAGCCACACAGCTAGGAGGTGGCAGGCAGGCAGGCCCAGAGAGGACTCTCCCCAGACATCTTCACCTCCCAGTCCCGAGCTTGCTCTACTTCTTATAGACTGCTTCATACTGCTCTCACGTGTGAGATTAAGGAAGTTAGTGCCCCTCTCTGTTTCTTCCTTTTCCCATGAGAAAAATGCACGTTGGACGAGGTCCTCGTTTTACAATATGTAGTCCATGGAACACACCAACCCAGAATATTAAGAGGCGTTAGAGGCCAACAAAGATTCCCTGAGCAAAAAAGACTGGGAAACACTCCTGGCCAAACAAAGCGAAACTGATATCTTTGCAGTAGGATGTCTCAGAGCCTTTAATATGTTAACGAACATCATGGATCTCCAAGTGTGGTAGAGTTTATGGTGTTTCCCAAACTCATTAGATCACAAACTGATGCCTACTAGACCAACTATCCCTGGACCACTCCCAACTCTGATTCTTGTGTAGAGACAGAGAGGCATAGATCTTTGGGTCAGTGGGTCTCCGTAAAGATAGCTTACGCTACTTTCGCTGTCTCGGAGGCTGGATGGGTTTGGGAGACACAGGCAAGGATTCTGGAGAAGGACGCTTTGTGGAACACCAGTTCCATTGTCCTTACACCCCCCAACCCCACATCACCAGAAGAGAGAGGAAGGAAACGAAAAATGTAGGGCCAGACCACTAACATGAAGAAGTGGGGCACGATTCTTTGAGCTATGGCAAAAGATGATCTCTTTGTCTCCTCATTCATCATTCATCAGGGAGAACACAGTTTAGAAGTGCAGGTCTGGAAAAGCAAAGGGGAAGTGGGAATGAACCAGACCATTGGGTTATGCTCCCAGAGGAGGAAAAACAAAGGGGGATATCCGAGCATGCTAGTTTTAGCAACTTTGGCCTCATTGCTTTTATTAAGAAAACATCAGGATGGTTCCAGGTCTTGGTCATACCTCATGTAGCTAAAGAGTCCATGGCTTTGCAAAAAGTCGACTGACAGCATGAGCTCAATCAGACCATTCCTGATGCCTGTCAGAAGGAAGATTGTGTGCTGGCATCGTCTGCATGTTCATGCGTGCACCTCGAAGGAGCAGTGCAGGTGAAGGGAATTGTGTCCAGAGCTCATTTAGCTTCCGCTTAATTGGGTTGGTATTCCAGGACCTCGGTTCCAGACATAAAGATCAGCCTCTGATAAGCTGCTCTTGGCAACTTAGATTGTGTCTGTTATTTATTGGGCAACACAGGATGGATCGTGTAACAAGACATATTTGCACTTGCTGCCTGGGCATGTGGGAGGACACACAAGTAGACACAGACTGATGAAGAACGGGGCTGTGCAAGTGTCTCCCAAGGGCTGGTATGGAACCCGCTGCTAGCTCTTCTCACCATCCATTTCCCCTCCTCCTCTCCATGACTATCAACTCCTCTCTGTTCCTCGGCAGATTATTTCCTGGGATAGATATGGGGGGGCGAGCTTTAGGGGGACTTCTTACGGAGCGGCAACCTCAGCATCTCCCGATGTCCTTCCCCCTTTCCATCCCTGGAAGCAGCGGGCCCTCAGGCCAGGTGCTTAATAATACTCATGACGTCCTCTGCAGCATTTATAAGATATGATTATTTGGTTCTGTTCCAGTCATTACCCCTTTCTGAGGAGGTAACTGTAATCAGACCCGTTTTTACGAAAGAGAAGGCGAGGCACAAAGAAACAAGTGTGACTCTGGGATTCAGAGAGAGAAACCAAAGTGGAGTCAGCATACGCTTTTAATTCCAAAATTCTGTGATGTGGGAAACAAATGACCAAGGATTAAGCCCCCTCACCATCCACCATACCTATATCCCTGGCTGCTCTCATCTTTTCTCGGAGGGAAGGAACAGTTGGAGATTCTCAGACCTCAGAAGGCTGAGCTCCTTATCGGATTTCAGGGAGGGAGTTTCCTCCTTTCACAAGAAAGTATGAAGGAGCTGTGCTGTTCACAGCGGGGGGTGGGGGGGTTGGGGGGGTGGTCTTTGCTGGGCAAGGGAAGGAAAACTGATACATAACGTGTGAGTCCTGTCCTAAAAGAGCTTGCAGTCTGTTGAGGAATAAGGACATACATATGAAAACTGAAATGCCATTTATCATCAAATCTAAGATGCCACAGACTGTAAGATGGTTTCGGAGATGTTGGAAAGAGAAAATTGTGCATCCAAGCATCAGTGGAATATGGTAGTAATACAAAAGGTAGATTAAAATATAGAAGTCGATTATCCAGAGTTGGCCTACACTCTGTGTGTTCACTCACCAGTTGTTTTTCGCTGACATGCCAATGCAGGAGGAAGTCGCCGAGGAATGGTACACATAGCCTCGTATACACCGTGTGAGTTCCCAGTGAGGATGGCTGCCTGGGCCGGGAGCGGGGCATAGCACTAAAGGAAGGATTGGTGGGTGATGTGACCCTGGGTGAGGCTTCGACGAGCAGGGAAGATGTCACATGAGTAGAGAGGAAGAAGGTGTGGTGGGGGATATTCTGGGGGTGACAGGCTCTGGGGGCAAATTGCCAAAGAAGATCATGGAGACACTAATGTATTCATAGGTGCATTAAAATATTGATATTAGTCAGCTCAGGCTGCTGTATCAAAATGCCACAGACTGGCTGACTTCATAACAAACATTTACCCCCCAGTTTGGGAGGTTGGAAAGTCTGAGATCAAGGTGTTGGCTGATTTGGCTCCTGGTGAGAAACCTCTTCGTGGCTTGTTGATGGTTCCCTTCTTGCTGTGTCCTCCTGTGATGGAGAGAATTTCTGGTGTCTCTTGCTCTTCTAAGGGCGCCAGTCCCATCACGGGTATTCCGTGAGCTCAGCTAAACCTAATTACTTCCCAAAGGCCCCATCTCCAAAAGCCATCATGTTGGGAATTAGGGCTTTAACATCGGAATTTTGAGAGGCTTAGTAAGGTAGCATTATCAGGTAGATGTTTTGAGAAGCTACAGACATCTGCTTTCATCAAACCAGATGTCACTGGGATTCTTCTGGGTTTCACCTCTCAGTTCCGTACAGCTGTCACCGAGTTCTGCTCTCTAGAGGAGGTAAGGTGAAGAGAACACATGGCCTCTGCTCTCAGGCAGCTTCGCTACAAAATTGAGGGTGTGCAAAATTTAAAGTTGTGGAAGATTTTCAGAATAAGGCCAGGTGAGATGGGAGGGGTGTGGGATACTGACAGTCTGTTGTCGATTGTGACCAGATAAGAGATCACCGTGGGCTGGTTCAGTAGGACATTCTTTTCTGGGTCAGGGGGGATTTGTGCTGAATCTTGAAGGTGGCAGGGCTTAGGGAGGAGATTGGTGGAGTGGAGCAGGGCCTGGGTGAATACACAGGAACGTGGAGGAGCCAGCTGTTTGGGAGTCTTTAAGAGGTGTAGCCAGGTGAGCGTCCTCCAGCCTTTACCTACTGCATGCAGGACATGGCAGGGTAGAGTTGGTGGTTGATGGTGTGGACAACGAATCGTCCAGGGTGTAGTCGGTGAAAGGGCTAGAAGTGCAAGCGGGGGCAGGAAGATAAGGAAAAGCACCTTCCACATCAGCCTCACTGCTGTCCCCCACGTCTGTGACAGTGAGATAGGGAAGTTCACAGCTTCCACTCACTAGCAAGCTGGAAGAACTTTGCCACTTAGCCAGCAGCAAGATTTTTAGAGCCTTTCCAAGAAAGGAAGAGAGAGCTGGAGGAGAGAAAGTAAATGAGGGAGCCTATTGGAATGATAAGGGCAGGGTGTCCACACTCGGATTAGTGCCCACTCTTTGCTTTCTGTGTCCCTTCCTCTCCTCTCCCATTATTTGGCAATTTATCTCATAGCGCTGTGACCTCTATTTTATTGCTGTTTCTAGTTATTTGCAAGTGGTATTGTTCTTTGACTTATCTCTTACCGGCTTTTTAAAAATGCGTTGTTATTTGATTCATGTCTCCGCTCTCCAATTACAATACCAGGTCCTTGAAAGCAGGAAACTGTCTTCTTGTATTTCTTAAAGTCCTGGGTTATATTTTTCTTCTTCTTAGTAAATACTCAATAATATTGACTTCGATACTTTAGGGAATTAGGTAGGATACAATTTTTAAATAAAAGGGAAAAGCAAAAATACTTACAATCCACATCTCTTTACTTGGCTCATATTTATTTGACAAGTTACCCTCCCAGTGCCCCTGATTTAGCAGTATGAGGTACTTCAGGACCCCAGTGGCGCTCGAATGCCTGGATCATTGGAACATCGGACTGGTGGTCAGTGCTTGAGCGGGCCCACCGTCTTTTTCACGGACAGAGAGCCAGGCCAGCTGTCTCTGGAATCTTGAGATGCAAAGTGCACGTCATGGTGAGAGACAAAGGCAAACACCAGGCTTCTGCAGAATGTGGCGATTCTTGGGGGATGATCTAAGTGGAGTGCTGGTGGGTACTTAAGTCTTCAGTTGAGAGATTGCACTCCAGTAGTGTCAACTGCAGACTTGATTTGTGCTGTTTCTATGTTGTCTCTTAAAATGAGTACATGTGACATATTTTATATATTAGTTTAAGGGCCTTAGGGATGTCAGGAGAACTCTATGTAACTGACTGGGAGCTAAAAAGCCGAAAAATGCCTCATAAAATTAATATTTACCGAGGAGGTGTGATGGAAGGCTAGGGAGAGAAGCATCAGAGCGTGTTATAACTGCCTGGTCCATGGAGTTTTTAACCGAGGGTCTAAGGTTGCTATGGAATCCTGTACATGGTTTTGAGGTTTTCTCCTAACCTTCTGCAATTGGATGCACGGTTTTGTCTGTATGTGAATTTAAACATTTTGTGGGGAGGGAATCTACACCTTTCATCAGATTCTTAAGATCATCTGTGACCCAGAAATGTTAGAAGCTACTGCAAATTCAAACTCCTCAGATCTACAGATGAGGAAACCAAGGCTTAAGGAGGGTTATTGACTTTTTCAAGGTCCGTCAGAGCTGGAACAATCATGCAGGCTTTCAGTCTGACAGCACGGCATTTTCTCCACTATTCCTCTCTGACAGTTCAAGAAGTCACCTTTGCTTGTGGATTATTGCCAAAGTCCTACTGAGAAGGATGAGCCACTAAAAAGAGATTAGAGATTGATTTCCTGCCAGGGCCTCTAATCCACCAAGGCTACTCTTGTGTTGGAACCAATGTGAACCCGCCACGAGCTCACCACAGAAGAATAGGGATTTTATGCAGTGAATCACAGAACCCGGGAAGGATGATCTGGACAGCTCCTAGAAAGCACCTGTGAAAACGTTCCTCCACCCTTGGGGAACATTGTTTTAAGGAGCCTTACTCCCAGGGACAGGGATGTGAGAATAGGGAATAGGAACCTAGTCTGACTTGTCTAATGTCAGAGAAATGCTTTTGCTTCACCTGTGAGAATCTTATGTATTAGAAGGAGTGTACCTCAAACATGATAGAATCACACCATCACTGAGCCCTTATAGTCCATTGCATTAGGCACCCACACCTGAGGAGATCTCTCCCTCAGATCCCCGACACATGGACATTGGCTTCCTACCCAATGACTAGTGTGATCGTGGCGGTGATGTTTTAGTTGGGCATGAGCTTTGTGTTGGAGGCGAGGCGCGTGATGTAGCAACATGCACGTCCTGTGTGGAAGTCAGGGTCAAGTGTCTGGGAGAAGAATAGTGGGACACTGAGGATGGAATGTGGTGGACCAGGGAGGAAGGGAAGAGAGCCAAACCATAGTCATGAATGGGAAGGAGGGTGAAGAAACGTGACAGAACTCTGGGAGCAATTTGAGGCCATCTTACTTAATTATGGCTGGAGAATTCTGGTTAGAGGTGGCTGTTTAAAGGATGCTAGACATCTGGCTACCCACCAATCATGGATGGCTCAAACTCTTACAGAGTTAGTGCTTATATCACACTTAAATATTGTCTTCTTGCATTCCTTATGGATCGGCTCTGTGCAGTTTCTTAAAATCCTATCAGCCAGCTCTTTCCTTTCTTCTACAGGAGACCTGTCATGTGGAACCATACTTCTAGATCTTAACCAACCTTAGTTTCTCCAGTTTCCACTCACTGCAGGTCATTCCTTGTATCAGTCCTTGAGTGAGAGACCCTCCCTCTATGAATGCCTTATTTAAATATAACTCAAGTGTGAATAAAGTGGAATCTATTCTACCAGACGCAGACCGGTCAGGGCAGAACACAGTGGGATTTGTGAAGGGTGCTTTAATAACCTCTTGGACTCCTTATGCTGTGCCTGTAACTTAAACCTAACTAGCTTGATCAACGCCACGTCAGTTTTGGGTCAGTATCTAAATCATCTATGAAGATGATTTCAAATGTGTTCTCTTTTGTTGTACTTTTCCATTTTATGTCATCAGTGGAGTTGACTTTAAAAAAACAACAACAACATCCCATGACTTCATTTCAGTGGATAGAGAAATTGAGTAGAACAGGGTTTAGTTAAGAATTCTGGGTATTCTGATAGAGAAGTCCCTTTATGTCTGTGGTCTTGACCTCTTAAAATGAGCACCACATACTCATAGTAATTAGAACATATAAATACCCAGCCCAGGGCATAGAACTCCATCTCCAGAATTTATCTAGACCCAGTCACCCACGCCAGTGCTAACTTTGTCACTGTGGTTCTCCTTGGCTCTCCCATTTCCTGTTGGACTCTGCATCTCAACTTCACAAAGGTATCGCTGACTTTGATGACCAATTTCAGATAAGTTTTTCCTGTTCAAATTCAAAATCATCCCTCAGGTTGATTCTGGAATTTACCGTGTCCCAAACCTCATCATAAAGAATAAAAGATGTTCCTTCTTCAGCCTACTATTGATTGGAGAATGTGATCAATAAGTTGATATTGATCTGCTGATCAATATTTTATCCCGGCATCTTTGCTGATTTTCTTGAACCTGTCTACAAAATGTCACACACCTTAGCTTACTAAAAAAGAAAAACCGCTAACTTTTGTGACCCCTACTAGGTCACTAAGACCACAGTGTACCTGGTTCGTAGTTTGTAAAATGAGGGATCTTGGACTAGAACAGCTTTTCTGAAAATGTTTTCCAAAATGAGATGTTGCTAGGTGTTAGGTTAAAACAAACAAACAAACAAACAAAACAAGACGAGGAGAGACAGAAACTTCAGTGATTGAGTTTAATAAAAGCTTGATTAAAAAACAAATTAAACACGTTGCTTTTATGAAGCATTTCTCAGAACCTCTCGCATCTTAATGTGCCTTATGAAGCTCCAAAAGTCATATGTCATATGCAGTTTCCCCCAGACACTATTTGATCAGGGAACACTTTCCATTGAGACAGATATTCTTTGGGCAACCCTTTTGAAAAACAGTGAACTAGCTGGTTTTGGCAGAATCTTTAGGGATCTCTGTGCTGACAAGTGCATTCTTCACTCAGAGAGCCCAGGGCAGGGTGTGAAGGGCAGGTCACTGCCCAGCCATCCGCCAGGCTCCAGTGCCCACCAGGAGAGCTTGTCCTTCTGCTGCAATTATTACCACGAGGAGGGCACCTCCTGACCATGCCTGACGTTGAAGAATGCAGCCATTCCCTGCACCTGTCTCTCCCACCACCCCCTCTGCTCCTCTGCCGTCCCCTCCCTAGCGTTCAGGGCATCTGCCTTGTGAAGCTCATTAACCTCTTTAATGATGCAATACCCTTTTTCCATATAACCCTAGGTCCTGCAAATTCGCCACTCTCAGTGCCTCCCAGGAGGAGAGCTTTCACTCGTGACTATTCTCCCTGTGCCATGGGGCTGTGCTCAAGGGAGCACCAGGGGGCAGTTTTGTGGATGTCTTGAATTTCCAGAAAGACTTTACTGATGCACATATGTGACATTTTGGTGCCCTGAAGATGGATTCAGTGCTAAATCCATTTGACAAAAGGCAGATGTCACATTTCTTTATTCTCTTTAGGGGGGAGTCACACATCTGAGTCCCGAACCAGCCAAGATAAGAAACAGCTCTTAGGATAAGCCGCTTTGACTTTGTTCAGAAGTACCAGGTGATATAGGGCAGTGGGGGAGAGGATTTGGATTCACTTTTGAAATCCATGCCCCGCCCCCTCCCCCACCCCCCCACGGACTGAGTTTGGGTTTAGGGCTAGACAGGTTGGGTTGACACCTCAGTCCTGTCCCTTGCTAACAAGTTGGGGGATCCTGGACAAGATGCTTGGTCTCTGATCATGTATGTAAACGAAGTATGATCTGAATTAAATACCCCTAGTCTCTGTTAGTAGTTTTTCCACCATCGGTGGTCCACAGTAGAGTTACAGTCCTGCTGGGACACATCAAGCATGGCCTTATCTGGAGCCTGCTTTACTGCGAACGCCCGTTCTCTAGACAGCCCTGCACTGCCCACCAGCTAGCGGTGGGTACACGAGTGCACACTCACACACACTCGCACACGGCTACATGTGAGCCTGTGTGCTCTCTGCCTCCCATCAGGCTCCGCCGCGGTTGCTGGGGTTGTTGTTATTACGAGGTTTAAATAACATTCTGCTAATAAGACGAGCTAATGTCTAGTCACCATTTACTTTGTGCTCCTTTACTACGTGCTTCATCTGCACCACCTCATCTAACCCTCCCTCCAGTTCTGAGGGAAATGTTTAGCAGATGATGGAGCGGAGACTTGGAGAGGTTAAACAGCCGGGCTGAGGCCATGCCGCTGGGATTTAAACCCTGACTTCAGAGTCCCGGCTTGTACTCTTGTCATAAAGGAAGGGAAGCAATTCGTAAATCATAACGTGCTCTGCAGATCAGGGACCGTTCCTATGGCTGCTAACCCTCCCACACTTCAAAGTGTGCTGAAGGGTAATGAGGAGAATCAAAGTCCCAAGGTGTCCCAGCCCCATCACTGATGTTTGCTAGGGAAATGTGTTTCTCACCACCGCATTCCAGGCTGGAGATGGGTCCGGTGCATGTGTCTCTGAGGGTCCTAAGACTGAGGAGTAGGGGAACCTCCGTGTCACTCTCTACTTGATCAAGAAAGAGCTGGGAAGTTCCAGCTCCCCTCTCTCTCATCTGTTACTCACTTAAGAGTCCTGTTCGAATACGGGGAGGGTAGTGTGGGGACAGAGACTGCTGAGGTAGAAGATGCTGTCAGGACACCACAAAGCACAGGGACAGGACAGGGAACACTCCTGAACTTCTTCAGCCAGGTGAAGGAAATGACCAAATAAATCAGTCCTCGGATCATTCCTTTGATTTACCAGCATTTTCCTTAGGGCAAAAAAGCAAGTAGCTGAGACTAGATCTCAGGACCTACATCTTAAGCCTCTAAAAGTCAAAGGGCTAAAATGGATTTTTTTTTTTTAAGATCTTGCTGTTTATTTAATAACTTGCATCAGTGAGCCATTGCAAATCCTTGCCAACCCAGTCTTTCTGACTGCCTCTGTTCTGTTTCTGATTTGATCATGATCATGTCCTTTGGGGAACTATGGACCTGGGCTCCCATCTATGTTTTCCAAGAAAATATAGACTTGGGCAAAGGGGCATTTCTTCCATTGTACACTGATGAAAGGCACCTATGGGTTCCTGAGATGCCTGCAGGGACCATCACAGATGCTGTATTTGTGTGATGTTGGCTCATGGTCTAAACTCAAACTCTATAACCAGTTTTTCAAAGTAACCACCTCTATCAGAAATCTAAACTTAGGCATTTCCAAAGTGGAGAACATCATCTTTCTTCCCCTTCGTTTATAATTGGGGAGCTAGGTCCTTTGGGGCCCTTTTGTGATGTGGAAGGGGGATGATATTTATTTTGAGTATCAAATGGATCCCATGTTGGGATTAGGCCTAGAGGTGCTGTTCATCGGGTGTGGGAAGGTGGCAGCCCCTGGATTATCTGTGGTGGTCCACGAGCAGTGATCACTGCCTTCCACTGTTTTATCTCAGGAGGTGTGTTTTCAATCAGCAGACTGTTTACGCTCTGCAGCTGCCCCCAAGAAATGCCGAGTCTGCTAAGCTTTACCGCGTGGGGGGAATACTTTCAACATGTAGAACATAATCCCTCACTAAAACCTTAAATTATCCAAACTGAAAGAACTTTCAGGGTTTAACTAGCTTTTCTCAGTGAGGTGGTTTGTTTTCGTTTGCTTCATTTCTCTACTTTTGGCCTTTGAGCTGACTCTTGTCAGTTTCGTTCCTATTTAAAGTCAGTTTCACCTTTCAGTTCCCTTCTTCCACCTCAGCCTTGTAGAGTTTCATTTCCCCATAGAGAGTACACAGGCGGAGGCTGGGGTGCAGGGTGGGGGGGGGCTCCTAATGAAGTCTAAAGTAAGAAGATTTCCCTGAAATACGATCAAAATATTGGACAATAAGGGGAAGGCAGTTTGATTTCAGAACAAATCACTCATTCAGAATCTTCCACCTTCATATTTCTCATCTATACCTAATGGTATTGAAGTAGATCACGATTCTCATAGTTCTTAATGCTGGCTGCATGTTGGAATCACTGGGAATTTTAGTAAAGCAACAACAAAACCTGATGTCTGTGCTTGATCCCATACCAGTTACCTCGAACATCTAGAAGTGACTTCCAGGCACTGGTATTTCACGTTCCCCAGGTGGTGTTGATATGCAGTCAGGGTGGGAAGCACAGGCCTGGAGGCTTGCTGAGGACCTTGGCGCCACTTGGCTGAGCACTTGTCAGGATTACTGTGTCTGCGGCTGCTTGCTCAGAGCAGCCGCCACGGGACAGGTGTAATGTGTCCCTTGTCAATCCCCTCTCCTAGCTAGGTAAATAGTGTTTCTGAAATAGTGTTTGTTTTAAAGGTGATCAGTCCAGAATATTTCACCTTAAACTTCTTACTACTTCCTTGTTGGGATAGAGGAGCGGGCCTCTCCCTCAGGCCTCACGCAGCTCTCCCAGGGTGGATGGGAAGGAAGCTGGTCTGTGTGGGCCCTCTGCAGAGCACTGACTCGGTGTCTGTGCTCCAGGAAGCTCAGCCCAGCCTCTAAATGATCAGCCACAGCCTGTCCAGAAGCCTGCCTCTCCTTGGTAACCCCAGCTGGCAACACAGTAATGGCCCACAAAGCTAAATTCTAAACCTCAGTCTACTGACCTCATTTCTAGCATCTAAGAATGGAGCAAGGTTCTGACTGAAACTCAGTGGATTTGATTAACTTTAAATGCCTAAATGCTTATTCCGAGCCATTCTGGTTTACACACCTCCTCTATCCCTTCCCTTCTTCCTCCTCTCTCCAGCCCCTTGCCAACCCAAACGTGAGAGAAGCACAAAATCTAATCCAAGTTATAAGTGTGATATACAATACCAATATATTTTTTAGTTGTTCCGCAACCCGTAAGCGTGGACTTTTTATGTTCCGTTGGGCTTTTTTGAAGGTACATGAGGAGATAGGGAGAAGTCTTTAGAACATCTTCTAACACACAGTGTATTTCATTGACATCATGTGCTGATTTCCACATTACCATTTTCAGCTTGACAAATAAAGGACATTCAAAAAGAAGGGAGTCTCAAGTAAGATTTAAATTAGGTTTATGATAGCAGAAACATTTCAGTCGTTTGCAAATAGCTGATGCATTTGATATGGTATCTATCATACACGAGGTCTTTGATATTGAAGCTAATTATGAAAATGGCCACAACATTCCCGAGTGTCTGCTGTGTGCCAGGAACCGACTTAGAGACTTCACACAGAATCATCCCTAATCTTCACCACAAAGTAGGCGATGTTGTTTTAATTTTACTGATAAATAAAACAAAACCAAAGCTTAGCAGGTTTACAAAACTTGCCCAAGGTCACACAAGACAGCAAATACCAGAGCCAGGAATCAGTCCAAGTTGATCCTGTTCCTAGTGTTCTTCCAGTACCCGCACTGATTCTGAAGAACGGACTGTATGGTTCTTCATCAAGAGAATACGCTCTTTGAGTGAGGGGCAGCAATGGAGTCCAGTACTCTCAGTGGGTCTGTGTTAAGTTCTACCAATGTATTTCCTAAGACAAACCACCATATTTTGTCAGAGATTTATTTCACATGCATATTGATTTTGAATGGAGCTTTCATAATCATTACCGTATATGAGCCTCCTGGTAAAAATATGAGGTGGGCCATAGCTTTACCCTTTTATTCCCCGAAGGAAGAAGACCGAAGCAAGGAGAAATTGATTGCCTTATTTATATTTACAAGTTTTTTCAGTGGCAGAGCTGGGGCTGGGACACAGGCCTTCTGACTCCCGATACAGTGCTCTTTCCATCACTTGGAACTGATGGAAGATCTTTGTGCACAGCGTGGCCTCATCGTTGTGCCCTGGCTGACCCAGGTGAAAGGCACAGAGGCAGCTATATTAAGACCATTAGGTAATAAACCGGACTAGCTAGCCAGACTGGTCTTTCCAGCTTCATCTCTCACCCTGGCCAATTCGCAGTTCTACCAAGTTTCTAAAAACTTTCCCCCCGCCCCCGCTTCAAGGTCTGCTAGGTTCTTTTTTCACTCCCGACATGCTCCCCTGTCCTGTCACCCTCTAACAAACCCTTCCAGTCCCAGAACCCCTCACCTCAGGATCTCTTCCCGGATCACAGCCAGTTCTTGGTATCTCAGGCCCTGAACTCCTGAGAAGTTATCCATACAGTGCAAGCATTTAGCACTGAGCACAGAGGTCTGAGTTTCATTCAGATCATGAAGTATATGTAAAGTCAGAGATGTTTGTCTTTTCTGTGTGTTGAGTCTGGAGATAGACATGTGGGGATGGGGGAATTCTTGGTGTGGCTCCATGGACCCTGTGGGCCCTAATGGACATACCCCATTAGCTTTTCTCTGGTGTACTCGATGGTATTATCTCAATGGTTACCAGGGTATTTGGTAGGAAATAAATAAATAAATAAAAGGAAAGAAGTCCTTATTTTAAAAACCAGAATGAGTCAAGGGTTTCCCATTGAGGCTGGGAGTATGGGAGTGATCCCCAGAGAAGGAAAGAACATGTAAGCCCATTTCTGGGGTGGCTGAGCCAAGGCCTTCAGAACATGGGGAACTTCTCTGTCACCATCTGCAGTTGGCATAGGCAGAACCAGGAACCAATATTTCTGAAGAGTGGATCTGGGTGTCAGAATGTAAAGGCCTTGAATTAAACTCAACTATTGACTTGCTTTTAGCTCTTAAGCCCCATCATTCCTTGTTAAGAGTCATTCACTCATCCTCTAAATAATTGTTGAGTACTTATTCGGGGCAAGGCCCCGTGTTAAGTGATACACAAGCAGAGATCATGAAGATACGGTGCCTGTCACCAAAAATAGATCAAGTTAGCTGGCCACAAATGATAACTTGTATAGAATAAGTGCATCTGGACAGGACAAAGAGAAGGGAGAAATTATTCTAGACTTGCAAGGAGCCTCATTTACAGAAATATTCACTGATGAATTTAACTGGGCCTAAAAACTATCTTAAACAGGCAGAGCTAGGGAGGGAGGCATCCCAGTCCAAAAGTAGAGAAGTGTTCCAGGTGTTGAGGGAACAGTAAGTAACTGCATGTATTGGAGTGAATAGTTGGGATTAGGAAATAGTTGTAGCAATTGCTGAAGGCCAGGTCATAGAAGTCAAACTTTGATGGACAGAAGGGACAGTATCACGTGGTGGTAAAGCACCTAAATGAGTGTTTCATTGTCTTCTCATCTAAAATGAGTCCAGGTAAACAGATTGCTCCCTCTCCACCCCTGCTAGTGATGAGGAACAGGGAGGCGATTAGCATTGAGGCATCCGCGTCCCTTAGGTGGAAGCAAACACCACCAGGTACACATATATACCATAGAGCTGGGCTGTTGGAGGCTGAAAGTTATCATATTGTCTCTCTGAACTCTGGCTGTGAACAGTTCACAAACCCAGGAGGACCGGTAAGTGACAATGGTTGTTTAAAGCTGTGAAATTCTTTCTCCAGTTTTCTTCTGATGTATGCTGAAAGCCAGAATTTAAATTATCTTTGGAGAGATGCTCCTAAGCTTCTGGTAACATTAATTACTATCTGCCCTCTCTTGGCCTCATTTGTCACATTTGATCCTTTCCTCCATGAACCTCTTTTCCCTTGGCTTCTGGGGCAGCACTCTGTTTTCCTCTGAGTTCTGCCTGCTCCTTTTCTGAATCTCTTGCTGGTCCTCCTCATCTCTCTGGCCTCTAAACATTGGAATGCCCCGGGACTCAGTCCTCTATTCCAGTCTTCCCTCTGTTACATGCTCACAGGACATTGATTGTCATCTATACACATAAGACATTCAAATGTCTCTCTCTAACTGGACTTACCAGTGGAAACTCCAAACTCGTATATCCATTCTGTTTCCACGGTAGACACTCCTCTGCCCTAAACCTGCAATGGCTCCCCATTTCGCTCTGTGCAAAGATCAACTCTTTTCCCAATGGCTTGCGGAGTTGTAAGTGAGCTGGCCCCTGTTACCTGCCTGGCCTCATCTCACTGTGCTCCACCTTCTGGAAGGCTCTAAGCACCAGTCAACTTCAAGTACTTGATTTTTGCTGTTTTCTCCCCCAAACATCTGCAGTACTTGCTTCTTACCTCTCTGTTTAAATATCAGTTATCCATGATGCCTTTGCTGACTATTCTATATAAAATAACAGACTCCACCCCTTCTGACTTTCCCTGTTCCTCCTAACCTATCTTATTTTTATATCTCTAATGGGTCTCTACCTGATGGCTGTGCATTTTACTTGCTTATTTGTTTATTAGCTTCCATTTGCTACCAGAATGAAAGATCCTAGAAGGCAGAGACTTTGCTCTGCTCACTGGTGTGCTCTTGTGCCTAGAACAGTATTTGGTACATAGGGAGTGTTCAATAAATATTTGTAAAATGATTCATGAAATCATCTCCTTTAGATACAGAACTCAGAAGAGACAATCTGGGTTAGGATCTGGCCCAGGATGATCTTGGTCAAAGGTCACTGCCAAGGATAGTCCTCAAGGTGGAAGTCTTGGGTAGAGACCAGGTTTTGCTGCAAACATGCTCTGTGGTTTTAGGCAGTTTGGGAATAAATCTACCAAACCATAGTTTCCTCCTATGTTGAATGGGTGCTGATATCTTACCAACAAGAAAAAAGTAAAGATCCATTGAGGGCATAGATGTACTTCTGCCAATTAGACGGTTGATTCTTTTCTCACCCTGAAAAAGGAATCAGACTTGGCTCTTCTTTTTTTCTGGGGGAAAAATATGTGTCCAGTCAATTCTGTTTGTCTTCCTTTGGCACAAGAGAGTAACATAGGGTTTGTTGTTGTTATTGTTGTGTTTCTAGCTTTAAGCAGGCATTTTGTGGTGGATGTGAAGACATTGGCTTTATTTTGAGGATGGTTTCTTATTTTATCCTCTCTTGTTTATGTAGGCTTTCTTTCTTTCTTTCTTTCTTTTTTTTTTTTTTGTAATGTGATAAATGGCCAGCAACTTCCCTGAACCCTGTGGAAATGGTATCCAGGCTACAGAATAATTATTTAGTGAATGGTGGATCCAGTTTATGTTGGCGCAGATCAAATTAATCATGATTAGTCATGCCTTCTCTGACAGTAACCTCATCCCTTGCAGAAAGGCTCCTCTTTATTAAGAAGTAATAGCTGTGAGGGATGTCTGAGCCCCACTCTGGTTACACTGTGGCTTTCCCCATATCTTGGCAAGAGAGATTAAATCCAGATTTAATCCCATCCAGATTGCAACAAACAAGCAAACAAACAAAACCTCCCATGAGGCCTCTCTCTCCTTGCTACTGTTGCCCACCATAGGAATTCAACTTCTGGAATGAAAAAGAAAAGTAAAAAAAAGAAAAGAGACTTTGCAGTTTGCTCCCCTACCTCCTCAAAGGGAACATAATCAATAATTATAATAGTAATTAAAACAAACCTTAAGGAAGTGGTGTTTCATTATAGTGGGACTAAATCCACAGACTTCCTATCCTGGTTCCCTTGCCAGTGGTTGTGTCTCGGGGGCGGGAGTCGCTAAGCCTCTAGGCTGTTTACCATCTGAAGGGTACTTCCCCCTCTGGGGTGTATGTGCGTTGGCTTCGAAGAATAAGGCAAGCTCATTGCCCAGGAACCTTGATGAAGAATCCTCCTCTTTAGCTTCAGTCCAAATGGAAATACAGAACATTTTCATCTGGAAAAGAGAGAAGGACTACATGGGCAGTCAGTGGAGAAAGGGGGTCAGGGCATCTGGCTTCAGTTCTAGTTGTGAGACCTTAGGAAAGCTCGTCACTTCCTGGAGCCTTTCTTACTGCTTCTGTAGAGTGGAATGATAATACAGAACATTAGTTAGCCTTAAAAAGGAAGGGAGTTCTGACACCTGCTACAACATGGATGAACCTTGTGTGCGTTATTCTAAGTGAAATACACCAGTCATAGAAAGACAGATGCTATGGGATTCTACTCATATGAGGCACCTGGAGATTCACAGAGACAGAAAGTAGAATGGCAGTTGCCAGGAAGTGGGGGGCAAGAGGGAATGGGAAATCAGTGTTCAGTGGGTACCGAGTGTCAATTTTACAAGACAAAGAGTTCTATAGATGGAAGGTGGTGATGGGGGCACACCAGTGTGAAGGTACTTAATGCCACGCTTAAAAATGGTTAAGAAGATAAATTTTGTCATGTGTGTATTTTACCAAGAATCTTTTAAAGATTAAAAATGGGATAATAACCTCTAAAAACCACATCTTGGAGTATATAATCGATTATGGTTCCTCCAAGTGGTGAGGAGTCCACAAAATGAAGAAAGCTTTGGGGGCCAATCTGTAGGGTCCCAGCAGATTTGGAAGTAAGCCCCACACTTCCACCATGGTGTGTATTTGAAGGCCGGTCTATGAGAGGGAGTGGCGTGTGCTTCCACAGAGCAGATTTATAACCCATAGGTAGGAGTGACAGGGAGGCAGAGCCTTGTATCAGTGCAGGAAAATTTTTCTTTAAAAAAATAAATAAAAAGGCTGCTCAAGATCCTACCCCCCAGGAAGTAGTCAACTCCCTCTCACGGGGGTGTCTGAGTGAATGCTGTGGTCACGTGCAGAGTCCTTCCTATTCTCCTGGGATGCTGGATGACATGACTCTAAATTGCGTTCCTTTCCAGCACTCTCTAGTCCTCTTCTGCTTCCCCTTGTCACTGGCATGAGTGTTTCCTTTCATTCCCCTAAATAACAGCATCTATTACTACAGAAGAGAAAAACAACTCTGGAGTCATTAAGGACTCCACAGGTTACGCGGGAGTAAATAGAATTATCTAGAGACAGATCAAGTCCTCTTGTAAGAAACTGTTTTGGTCTCAGAGGAGTCACCAACTGTGACTTGGACCTCAAACTTAGGGGTTTCCAATTCAGCAAAGAGAAGGAAATCGGCAGACTCAACTCCCTGAACTGGATTTAAGCTTAGGAACACTTTACCTCCTTAAAATGGCTATGTTAAATGCCTGTAAGAAAAAGATTTTATCAGTTACTAAATTGTGGTAAGTGTTATACATGCTTATGACATTAATCTTTGTGATTGGTGCCACGGTTTTGGCCACGGCATCATAATTCTGAGCTAGAGGTGTGCTGTTTGAGACAGTGTGAAAATTTTGTTATTCTTAGATCTTTAGAAATTTGGCATCCTCACTTATTGCAGGGTTGTTAACAGGTGCTTTTTACATACTTCTTGGGAATACAGGGAAGTAACTTCATGGTATAAAGTCTGTCTCAGATAAGCCTTTAATATACTCATTTCTTGAGCTGACCAGTCTTCTGTCCCAAAGTTAATGAGCTGATAATTAAAGTCGGAGTCGGTTCATTCTGAAATAGGCTCAGTGCCCTGAAAACTTTTGGTGAGGTGAAATTGGAATTTCCTAGAATACTGTGACTACCTTTATCAAATTACTTACCGTAATGTTTTGGAATATTCTGATGATTTATCTTTCCCATAACAGACTGTGAGCTCCTTGAGGTCAGGATTTGTGTCTCTTTCACCTTGGTATCCCCTGTATGGGAGTACAGTAGGTACTGTACTGTAAATGAACCTCGGAATGAATGCTGAAAGTCTATAATCATCCCCTATGGAGAGAGCCCATACCTGTTGTTTGTAACTGGGACAGTGGTCTTTAAGAGGTGATTTCAGGAGCCCTGGTGCACTGGGGGCCAATGTTGGGGGCCAAGAGGGTGCTGACCCTAACCGTAGAGACTTTGCTCTTCATCTGTTTGACATATCAGGATCCTGTGTAAAGTTTTCTCTAAGAATATTCTGAAAAACACACACGGACAAGTACTTAAACATTAGGAGATGCGTTCATGGTGGATGTGTCTGTGGGCACCTGTGTGGTGTGTTGTATGTTGCAGAGCTCGGGATGAGGTATGATGTTTTCAAGTTTCTTTACTCAGTTTAACTCTCCATTAAATGCTTCTCTCATTTGCAGGAATGGGGCTGCTCACAATACAAATTGTTCCATTAGGGATCTGTCAAGACTAGCTAAGGATTTTTGTTCCTATTTACCAAGTTTTTTGGTGATTACCAAGTGTTTTGTTCTTTTCCTTCTAAGGAGATTTGAACTTCCCATTAGTGGATTTATACTGATCACTGCTTAACCATATCAGGCAATGAATTACACAAGAAACCGGCAGTTTCTGAATTGTTCCAAACCCTATAAAGTATATAGAGAAATGTATTTCACCAAGGACTGTTATTTGACAGTTGCTTCTGGTTCCAGAAAACCCCCACCTCTCTCATCATGCCCCATACCCCAGGGGTGCTGCAGTGATAGGCTGACTTCTGTGTGCAAAGGGCTGTATGAAGAGAGCTGGGCAGGGTGGTCTGTGATGTATACTGTAACTGCTGGGGACTTGCTTTAAGTGGCAGAAGAAAGGCGCACAAGGAGTGGGGGAAAAGAGAAGAAACCAGCTGGAGGGTCAGCCGAACAGTCAGAGCTGTGCCAGGGAGCCTGAGGGTGACGGCCTGGGATTTGGTGAGGTGGCTGGTCCAGAAAAGGAATTCTTACCTATGAAGATTTCAGGGGACCCCACAGTTGGACACTTCCCACGGGAACATGGATGGATCCCGTCTCCAACTCCCTCTGTGTGTGTGTGTGTGTGTGATCTTTACCATTTTTGTCTTTCTTTCTGTGGTAGCTCAACCTCTAGACACTTCTCACTTAGCCTGAAACTGGTCTTTACTATTTGGTAGAGTTTCTAAAAACCACAAGTCCCTTGGGCACAAAAAAGAAAGAAGTCCTAATATGCTCTTCAAACTACATAAGAAGGTCTTTTTAAAAAGGTGTGTTCTTTATCTCTGTTCCTAGTGGGTGGAAATTTCTTAGACATGTGTGAATTCAAACAGAACCACCTAGATGACCTTAGCTCAAGTCAAGGTATTCTGGAGATTCTAATTTTCTACATGCTTCCTCCTTTTCTTCCACCTGCATGGAAATCAGCTGGAAGTAGGTGTAGGGATAAAAGGGAAAATGGGGAGTATAAGATTAAAATGTTGATTCTTCCCCTTGACTATTCTTATGAAGAAGTCTCGTACAGACCACCCAAAGAGACACCACATGGGAAACTCAGCTTCCTTCCCACCCTTATGTCACAGAAATCAGATAGGGCCATTTTTCTGTTGTCATGGGATGGAAAAGGCTGGGGGCCAACTGGCAGCCTTTCAGACACTCATCTGTATACGCGTCAGTGCAGACCCTCCCTCAGCACTGGGACCTGACCCCCCGTGTGCGTGTACACCTTCCAGGCAGCCTGAGTGAAAGTGCACCAGCCTCTCTGTGGGCTCACGATGGACCTTTAATTGCAGAAATTCCACACATTGAAAGGAAACCCTAGAGTATTCCTTACTGCTAGTGGGTCCTGAACGTTTTTCAAAAGAAAAAGGAAAATGCCCTCTCCGCTTCCTCTTTCCCCCCTCCCTTCAGCCCAGTGAAGAAATAAAACACAAAAAATGCAAATTCGATGGGAGAGAGACCACTGCTTTGTACTCCAACTGAGCTGTCCGGTGACTGGGAACGGACGTGTCCGTGGGAAGAATTTCTGTAGAAGTAACTGAGGAAGAAGAGAGTAGGGGGGCCTGGTGTCTGCATGTTTAGATGAGAGACAGGCACAGAACCAGAGTAAAGAATGCTGAGAGAAGGCTGGGAAGATGCAGTATCTCCTCGGTTTGCTGGAGCCTGGTCGTGAGACGGTGAAGGAACATCTTCTCCTCCCCGGCCTCTCGATCCACTTCACATCCAGCGTGTTCTGAGTTTACCTGTTTTGTTTAATTTGCCTTCATTTCCCTATTTTTCCTCTGGTACTTGCCTTTGGCTCATCCTTTTACTCCAGAATTTGGTAGTTTTTTTGTAGTGTCCTTGGGACTGCCAGTGGGTTCATCATTTTGTCTTTTGTGCTTGGATGATAACCTGCAAAGTATTTTTGCTTTGGTTTTTAGCTCTGGCCAGAACAAAACATTCCCCAGGGTCAGTTGTTCACAAACAGCTCCGAAAATACTTTGAGTCATTCCTTCAGAAGTTTCAGCGATAAAGCACAGATGGTAACTGTATGGATGTCAGGGAGCTCCAGAAACCAAATCTTGGCTGCAGGTAAGGGAGATGTTATAGAAAAGTCTATGGAATGGGCTGTTGCATGTTTCACAACAGGAGGGGGGTGGCAGAAACAGACAGATTGGAGAAGGTGTTCCTGGCCCTTAGCGAAGGTCCAAGGACCTAAGTGTGCCTGCAGCTCACACTTGTCACTTGAATGCAATATGGAGGACTGCATGGCACTTTGAATGGGGGTTCTGAGTCTGTGGTGGCCCACGGTGGGCGTCACAGTGGCCTGCTGCTAACGGGCCTCCCTGGCCTGGGCCCCTTGTCAGGAGGATGATCCTGGGACCTCTGACTTCCTACAACACTCACTCGCAAGACCGCTTTGGAGGTCCCCGACTGCATCAGGTCCCAGAATTCACTGGGAGCTTTTTACAAACACAGATTCGCAAGATCCCCTCCACACCAGCTGAGTCAGAACTTCTGAGGGTGGGCCTGGGGAGCAGGCACAGACCTGCGCACAAGCTCATGCCCTCACGCATGCATGTTTAAATTCCCCGGGGGATCCCGGTGAGCATTCTGCATGGGAAGCTCAGAGGGAATAGACAGGAAGCTTACTGCTGGCAAGGGAACCAAGCCAACACCAGCCATCTCCTTTCCTGCCTTGGGCTCTGCAAAGGGACCTTTCTCCCAGGGAGACCCCCAGACAGAGGTTTGGGATCTCACAGAGCTGGGCACAGGGATGGCACGGGGACACAGAGGGCGCCATCCAGCTCAGCCCTCCCTTGGGCCCGGGAAAGTCAGCAGAAGGTGGAGCCGGGGTTGTGCCCTGTGTTCTCATCAGCATGTGACCCTTTCCAGTCTTATCAAAATCTGCGTGGGTATTTCCTGCTGACAGGGCCCTGGAGGTGCAGCGAGAACAGAGGCCGGCTGGGAAGGGAATGGAGGAGAAACTCTGTATTGTGGATTCAGTATCAGCTCTGCGATCCCCTCCCCCCCCCCAAGGGATAAATATTGTGCTTTGCAGCTTATATGATGGAACAGACTTCCTCTGTGTACGATTCCAGGAAGAGAGTTAATAAAACCTCTTGATACCTTGCCTCCCCGGCAGCTTGTATTTGTCTAGCAGTGAGGCTGTGTGCTGTTCATACAGTACTGGTGTTAGGTTGACATTTGTTTCGACCTTTAAACTTTATGCTTCCTCCTTCGCCATCCTCTCCCCCGCCTGCCTCCCCACCTCCTGTTGTTCCTCAGTGAGTGAGTTTGATCTTCCGCGACCTGGGCTTTTCCAGAGGTTGACTCTCCCAGGCTTGGATGGGGCGGGGTGCAGGCTTTTCCTCTTTTCTCGGCGCAGGGGTCATTGTGTGACTGTAAAATGATTGTCTGGCAGCAGCACGAGAGGCATTTCACATGTGGGGAGTGTGGAGAGTTTTGTTTTTTCTTTAAATAAGAAGAGGAAAAGAAAACACCTCCGGGAACCACATCTGCCCCAGGGAGTACAGGGTGGAGAAGGCTCGCTCCTCCTCGCTCCTCCTCGCTCCTCCTGCTCCTCCTCGGAGTCCTGCCCTGGGCCCAGCGGGGATGGGGAGCCCAGCCCTGGGAATGCTGCTGCTTGTCAGGGAACAGCAACATTCTTGGCTGCGAGGCTTCTTCAGGTCCTGGGGGTATTTTCATAAGAGCATAACCCCAGGGCTAAAGGAAAATTCCACTCTTGGGCAGCCTGTTATGTCTGTTCTCCGTCATCCTCCCCAGCTGCTAAGTGCTGTGCTTAACCTTTCAGGCTTTGCCCTCAGACTGACTGGGTTTCAGTCCAGCTCCATGGAATACCCTTGGGCACCCTTAGATAGGTTATTTCACCGTTTCTTCACCTCAGTTTTCTCATCTGTTTAATGGGCCTTAGGGGGGGCATATTGAGACTTAAATATGACGGAATGTACAAAAATGCCTAGAACAATACCTGTCACTCAGTAGACACCCAAAACATGTTAGACCTTAATGTTATGACTTCTTAAGTGTCTCCTACCTGAAAGAATCTTTCATTCCTTTGGTATTTTCAGAAATTGGACTTTTAAAGGTGAACTGTGTGCCCTTTTGTGTAGAAATACTTAGGAGAGGTTCATTTGTTCTTTGTTCTTTTTACTTTTTCGGTATCTGTTAAAGACCAGAACATTTTCTTCCTGTAGCTCCATGGAGTGGATTGTTTCTGTCCCTCACTTTCCTTCCATACTACTCCTGTTGAGTTAGTGTCTGTAATTGTCCATCTATGACCTATGGTGATTTATAAAAAATACATGTAGAGGCTGCCTGTCTGTAGGTGAAGCATGCTCACTGAAGGTGCCCCTAGACCTCCTACCCGTGGAGGAGACTTGCAAAGCTTTTCCCTGCAGGTGTTTCTTGTGCTTTGAGCAACCTCCCTTCACCACTGCATTTTGGGGCAAAGACGCCCGTGGAGGGGGTCCTGAATGGCTGTGACTCTAACCAGTGAGTTTTAATTGCAGATATGCCCCCAGAGGCCTCCTGGCAAGATCGGCTCACAGCCAGGCGCTAAGAAAGGGTAAGGAGGAAACCCCAGCAAACACCATAGTGCCGGCCTGGCAGGACTGGGGTCTGCCAGTCACCTGCCCACTCCTTCACAGCAGGGAGCACACTGAGGTTTTGTTTTAGCACATCTTTGCTACATCAACAGAAATTTGCTTGCTTCTTGGTCCCAGGACGTAGAGAAGTGGTAGTTGGGGTATTTGGAGGCTTCTCTGAGGGTGTGTATTCACTTCTTTCTTGGCATAGTCTGGCATGGCAAGGCGTTGTTCCTAGGTGACTTGTGAACATACTCCTGTTCTCCTGCCACCACCACTTAGAGGAGGGACAACATGGCTGTCGACTCAGATGAAAGACAAAAGTTTGAGCCAGTGGTAGATCGTAGTTATTGAAGGGTAGTATGAGAAGGAGGAAGGGAGACCCAAGACTGATACACTCATTCCTGGTTTGCTATGGGCTGCAGCTATGGTTTTGAAGAGGTTCTCCTTTAAAGGATGGTAGTCTTTACTTTCTCTTTGAATGTAGGCACAGGTCTCAGCACAGTCAGGTGGGGTCGGTCCCAACCAGAGTGAGGGGTAAGGGCATGGGAAATTGTTCTATGCGTAGAACTTCATTGAAACATATGTTCCTGACCTATATCCATGGAAGATCCTTCAGGGGCGTGTGATATGTGTCCTGATCGTCACCCCATACCAACCTGAACGTTAGACAGCCACTGTTATTGATGACTGTCACTAGTTCTGACATGTCTTGGAGATTAGTGAGAGCTGTCACGCAGAATGTGACTTGGCAGTAGCTTATTTGTGAAGTGGGTGGGAATACCTTGGGTTTGGGGCACTTTGAGTTGGGGGTAAATTGAGGGTCATCTAACCTAACTCCTCTGCTCTGGAAATACTCTTCACCCTGATTGAAAATGTCATATAGTCTGGAAGCCAGAATTTGAACCTGTGTCATCTCATCCCAGAGCACACGCTCTTGACACGTAGGCATCCAGACAAGTGACATAACCTCGCTATTTGAATGAGTCATTAGTCTCTAGATACTTAACAATAGATTCATGGGATTCTACATTTTTACTTGGGTTGTATTCTAAGTCAAATCACTTCAAAGTTGGTATAATGCCTTGCAGAAAAGATAATGACAAGCTCCCTGGAGGTAAATTTAGATTTTTTTTTTAAACTTTCCTGAAAATGCTAACGAAATCCTTGAGAACGCTGATACTTTCCAATCAGTGCCCCGTGCTTTACAGTGAAGGTCTTGCCAGAAATTAAAACCTTTAGCCTGGATCTTTTTTTCCTTTTAACTGCTACTGGGGAAAAGTTCAGTGCTTATTCATTCAATGTATTTTTTTGGCCAGTTATTTTATAAAGGCTCTGTACAAGGTCCTACATACACAAATTTGAGTAAGATGCTCTCCCTGGCCTCCAAACACTCGCCCTCTTCTGGGAGAGAGAGACACGTGAATCAACATGTGGATATTTCTGTGTGTCAAATGCAGTTAGCAGCATGCAGAAAGTGCTATGGTAACATAGTTGGGGAAGTCAGGAAGGTTTCCAGAAGAGGTAATATAAGGTTATGATGTCTGGACTCCTCTCTCTTACTGTGTGCCTGCAAGAATTCAGTGCTCAAGTTTTGCTTACATTTTTTTCTGCCATGACTTCTTCCCTAGCCTTGTTTCCAACAGATGAATTAAATATAACTTTTGTCCACCTTAGTTTCTGACCTTCTTTTTTCTAGTAGGGGCATACCTGGTTTTAGCATTCTTCGCTTTTTTGAGCTTCATAGCGATTGTGTTTTTTACAAAGTGAAGGTTTCTGGTGACCCTGCCTCGAGCAAGTCTATTGGTGCCATTTTTCCAATAGCATTTGCTCACTTCCTGTCTCTGTGTCACATTTTGGTAATTCTCGCAATATCTCAAAATTTTTCATTATTATGTTTGTTATGGTGATCTGTGCTCAGTGATTACGGCTGAAAGCTCAGGTGATAGTTGGCATTTTTTAGCAATCAAATATTTTTTAATCTAGGAATGTGTACTGTTTTTGTTTTTTTAGAGCTAAAGCTATTGCACACTTAATAGACTGCAGTATAGTATAAACATAACTTATATATGCATTGGGAAACCAACAAATTCATTTGGCTCACTGTATTGCAATATTGGCTTTTCTGTGGTAGCCTGAAACTGAACCCACAATATCTCCGAGGTGTGCCTATAGTTTTCTTTTACCTCATAATTCCTTCACTCAATCCAAGTAATTAAGATGGAGCATAATTTTCAAATCTAGGTCAGTTGAGGAATTCCCAACCTTGGAAAGCACCATTGTTGGTCATTTCTTTCACCTTAGACTAAAAAACGCTCATACAGACCAGGTTTAGGATGATGAAATAAGGACGACCTGATTTGGAAGGGAGGTTAAAAGTCATCTCACTGACGGCCTGCCTGGTGTACCTACTGTACCCATAGCCCAGGTGGACCTGTGATCTTCTCAGACACCCCGCTGGGTGGGATCTCTGCTTAGACTTCTGTCTTTGAACTTTGATCTCTACCTACAGTACTCAGTTCAGATCACCTCCAGAATGACCCCATCCTGCTTCCGAACTCTTGCTTGCCCTCCAATGTTCAGTGAACAAGGGCATTTTAACCTCATTGATACTTACTTGTATTTCTCCTTTATCTCTTGTGAGGTGGTGAGGTATGGCCGTCTATGTGGAGCTGCCCTGGCGGGGAAGGGGGTGGTCATCGTGTACAGTCACCCCCTCCTGAGGGTGTTGTGTGGACATGCAGTCCAGGCCTGGACATGAAGTTAAGGACGTTTTGAGGGCACTTTTGCCACCGGCCTTTTCTCCTTGCCCCCCACCCGCCATCTCTTTCCATGGCTCAGTTGGACGCCCAGCCCTGAGCGCTCACGTTTAGCTCTTCCTGATTCGCTCCACAGCACAGCCCGTGCTTTCCATGAGGATGGCCATTCAGACCCAGCCTCGATTGATTTTTCCTAAAAGGCCAAAGAAAATATGATTTCCAAACCAGACAGAATCTGCTCTCATTTTATTTAGCGGCACTATGAGGTGGAACTGTCAGGATAAGACTCTATCTAGCAAGTTAGAAACTCCCAAAGCCAGAGGGACAGGAAATTTCATGGTAAATATTTAAGCTCCCGGGCTCCAGGGCAATTGGAAAGTGCGTGTTAAGCAGCTTTCCTCTTTCCCTCTAATTCCCAGTATTCATCACTTGAGCTGTGCTATTTGGGTTTATCCTTTATGCCTAAGGAAGTCCTGCCTTTTAATCTCTTAGCCAGGAAAAAAAATGGTAAAGAAATATAAAATACCCGAAATAATGCCACAGGGAGATAATATCCCAGGGGGACATTTAGCTCTCAGGTGTCCCCAACTGCACGCACGAATGTATACACAGATACCCATTTCTGCTGCGGGTCAGCTTCTTGGAGAGCGTACCCCATAGAGGACCAGCAGGGCTTGGGGGCTAGTCCTGGACATTCTGCTTACACTTTTCTGCTTGTGCCTCAGTTTCCACACTGGTTAAGTGGGGAAAATTTCTCCTTAGGCTATCTCCCGGAGGCCCAGAGGATGACAATTAGACAAGGAAGGAAGAAGTGCTTTAGAGGTCAAAGTCGGGCAGTAAAAGTCAGATATAAGTGTGAGATATAAGTGTGGTGTCTCCTCGTTGCCAGCATTACCTTGATGTGTGATTTGGTGTCTTTTCAGCAGAGAGCACTGCCTTCCTCCCAAGTACAGGAGGAGAAACCAAGGATCAAAATGTGCAATAACTTTGCCCACTATTGCCCCACTTGTAAGTGGCCGAACTGGGTCGTACACTCAGCTCAGTGCCTGGCACTTAGTCACCCTCCTGTCTGCATGGACCATTGTGTTGTGGATGTTAGGGTCATCCTCATGGTTCTGCTGTGTTTCCTTGTGAACCTGACTCTGCTCCCTGCACGGGTACCATCCAGGCTATGTCCTTGTAGGATGGGGAACGTTCTACCTATTTACCTCCTGCTGGTCTACTCTCTCCTCCAGGACAGGCACCACCACCCCTTTCCCTAGTCTTCTGAACAGGTAAACTGAGGACACAGGAGGCTCCTGGACACTGGTCATGAAGAAAGAAGGGGTTGTGACAGCTGGAATAGGTGCCTTTTGGGGCCCAGTGGTAAAAATCTGATTTCTCAAGTACTTTATTTGTCTGTTGGATCAGAATGCCACTGATGATTACTTTCCATGGAAATTTAGAAGTTGGGGAACAGGGCTTCCCATTTCTGAACCTGACTGTTATATTTACAACCTCTGAGCAAATTTCTGGAATTTCACCGACAGATTCCCTGGGGCATGGAAATCAAGTTCCTTGTGTGTGCATGGGCTGGGGGGCCGGCTGGCATGCCCTAAAGTGTCTTTATCAGCCGGGCCCCCTCCTGCCCTTCTCCCTGAAGGAGACAGTGCCAAGACTAGAGCTGTTTAGTTTGGCTGAGTTTGGAGGCATTGATACTGAGCTGGCCTTGTATGAAACCCACTTGCTGATTCCTTTCGTCCCAAAGTGGAAAGTGTAACAGCCTCTGGAGGACAGAGAGGCCTCCCTCCTTCCCATCCCTCTCTGTTTCAGCCTCCTGGCTGCGGAGGTCCCGAGACCCAGAGACCCACTCAGCAGACTGCTCAAGCTGGAAGGAGGCCCCTACTCATTCACCATCCCCTGCCTCGAGTTTTATTCTGGGCATTTTGTAAATGGGCTCAGTGTAGAAAAGTTCATCGGAGGCTTAGCAGTGAGAAACTGGTGTCACTGGCTTGGCCTATCCATACAGAACTCTCAGGTACTGAATCCTAAGTACTTGTTGCTGCTCTAGCACTTGATTTTTCTTGATCTCATCTTGTGAATTTTACTAGGAAGCCAAATGCCAAAAAAAGCCTGTGTTTTATTTTTTCTGAGGTCAAAAATGTAATTTTTTTTTTAAGTTGGCAAACCCAGGGGTGAGACATGATACTGTCCATTAAATGACTCACTTTCTTTTACTCCCTAAAGGTCTACTCTAGTTTTCGTGCCCACTGCCCACCATTGTTACCTGGGGGCCACAGAGAAGGGCTGGGGGCCACAGAGAAGGGCTGGAGAGCTGGGGGTGGGTTCCCAGTGGTGGTGGTGGGGGGGCCGGAATGGTGACATTTGTCATTGCTGCCCAAAGCCTGGGACAGACCTGGGGTCTCTCCACTGGAGCCCCTGCAGGGCTGAGCTGCTGGCTGAGGTCTATTTACTTAGCCCCAGAGCATTTAATCCTGTTCAGTGCGGGGTGATGTCACTGGGGCAGAGCCGTGGAGCTGGGCAGCCGAGTGGAAGAAAAAGGATGAATGGCTGGTTGAGGCCTGAGGTGTTGGGTGGCCACGAGCAGTGGCGGGAGCAGCCTCCCGGCCACCGCCATCTGTTGATTTTGTAGTGAGATCATTACCTTTCCTGGGTTGTTAAATGCAGTTTAATCTTCCTTAAGACAGGGCTGGACAATGTTGCTTTTGTGACTTCAGAGAGTCACTAGACAAGTTAGAAGAGGCCGGGTTTCCAGAATTCCACCAGGAGGAAAGCACAGCCCCGTCAGAGCGGGGGATGTGGAAAGCTTCTGTTCTCTGGAAATGGGCACCAGGTCATCGTTCTCAGAGCCTTGCACTTGGCGGGAATGCTGGGAGGCTGAAGGGCACGCGTGGAGCCCCCACAAAGTGCTCCGAGCTGGGGAAGGCTTGCCATGGAAAGAGCACGGCATAGAACACCCCCAAAACCAGGCCTATCGGTTCCTGGGGTGTGAGAAACACCTCATGCATCACAGATGTCAAAATACATAAACTGCCTTGATTTGTATTAGTTTCCCTTTGTGACTGAGGTGAGTCTTGCCGTTCCTTTTTCTTTTACAATAATGGGCTGCCAGTGGTTACTTTGGGGACAAAGTTGGCAGGAGAGGACAGAAAGGGAAAGGGAGGGAGAGAGAAAAGGTGGGGAGGAGAGAGAAAGATCGCTCATCCAGGTTGCCCACTGCTAACTGCAGGGAGACTTTGTAAAGAGGTAGGCTTTGAGGAAAAATCTGAAAACAGGCTTGGAGTCAGTATGTGAACGTATCCAACCCTCTCCAAGGGTGGTCACCTAATGACCTGGCTTTACCAACATCTTACCTCTCCAGTCCTCTGTGTCAGGCTCCTAACTTAACTACATTTCCCTCCTCCTGACTTTTATTTTTCTCTGTGGTTATGTTTTCTTCTCTCCTTGTCTGATAACCTAACAGTAAAATTTAAATCATAGCCTCCAAAGACTCTGCCAACCACTCTCTCTCTCTCTCTCTCTCTCTCTCACACACACACACACACACGCACACACGTGCAACCCCACACTTTACTACCAGCACTTTGGGACTACAGAAGAGAGCTCCCCTCCTTGCCTGCCTACTGCCAGCATGACTTGATCTGTGCCCAAGTGTGTGGTCATCTCCTTATTCAGAAACAAGAAAGAGGCAGTCTGGGCTCTCTCTCTCACCGGGGGGTAGGGCACAAGTTGTGGGAGACCCGGTTGTGAACCATGATGATGATCCTCACAAGGCTCTAGAAAATCAGCATCTGTTCCTCTTCCTTCCTTCATTTACCTTCCTAACTCCCCACAGAGGAAAAGGACAACTGAGAGGTGAGGAGCCCCACGTCCCTACCGACTTGTCCTATCCTCGCCCCTCTGAACTGTGTTTCTCATTTTAGAACAGTCATTTCTTTCTTCCTTCCAATCCTTTAGGTACTTAGGATTTCATCCTAATCACTTTTCACCCCATCACTTTTTAGGATAACGAATCTTAAGTGTTTCATTTTTCCAAAGGTCCCTTTTTGTACTTGAGGACCCATCCCCTTGATCTTGAGTTCCCGAATTGACTGATTAAGTCCAGGCTAGAACTTTTCATTCCAGTTGTGGCTTTGTGGCATCCCTCCTTTGAAATGTCCATAGTCACATCTTCATATATTCATTTTCTATCTCTTCATTCATCTACTCATCCATTCATCCATCCTACTATCTAAACAATGAGTATTTAGAGAAAACTGGCCATGAGTCGAGCACTGCTCTAGACCTTAGCCTGACAGTGAGCACGACAAACCGAATCCTGGCCCTCATCGGGTTATAGTCTGTTGGAGAAGAGATGCTTAAACGAGGAAATGTGATAAAGCTGTTGAACGTAGGGCAGAGGGCCATGTGCTGTGGCAGCCCAGAGAGGTGAGAACCGTAAAGGTCTCCCTAAAGAAGCGGTGTCTGAGGTGAGAGCTGAAGAATAAGGAGTCAGCTAGGTGAAGGCTGGGTTGGGTGGGATGGGACAATCTCGCTGGATCAAGAGAAAGGGTTCCAAAGAAAGGGGGCAGATTGTTCAAATAGCCCCAAGGCAAGAATAAGTCTGGTGGTTTGTAGGAACTGAGAAGTGCCCATGTGGCAAGGCCCTGGGGCAAGCGAGGGGAGGTGGGCAGCCAGGACTAGGGAGGGAGAGCAGGGGCGGGGTGGGGAGATGAAGGGCCTTCATGGTAGGGATCTTCCTGGACTTCATCCCAGGGACAGTGGACAGTCATGGAAGAATTTAAGCAGGGAAATAACGTGACCTTAGTTAATTATTTCGTTCATTGTCTTTTTTTTTTCTTTTTTAAAGATTTTATTTATTTGACAGAAAGAGAGAGACAGTATGTGTGTGCATGCGCACAAGCAGGGGGAGCCACAGGGGTGGGAGGAGCAGACTCCCCACTGAGCAGGGAGCCTGATGCAGGACTCAATCCCAGGACCCTGGGATCATGACCTGAGCTGAAGGCAGATATTTAACCGACTGAGCCACCCAGGTGTCCCTTCAATGATTGTTCTGTCTGCTATGTGGAGAATGGGTTGTAGCTAATATAGGGCGAATATGGGAGATATGCTCACCTAAGAAATTCTTCGAGACTCGAAAGAATTGGCCCACAGTGTTCTAATTGGCACCACTCCCACTCTGGTATTTTTTTAATCATTAAAGCCAATGTTAAGTTGTATTTTCTCTCTCTCTCTCTCTCTCTCTCTCCCCCTCGCACACACACACACACACACACACACACACACTGCGGAAAGGGTCCACATCATTTTCATTTAAGTATCGCCCATTGGCTAGAATAATTTCTGGCATAAAAGGTGCCCACTGAACGTTTGCCAAATTGATGAATGAAGGAAGAAATGCATAATTCCTCATTAGACACCCTTTTGAAAGAATAGTCCCATTATGGTTTCTCTTGATGTCCAAATGCTGTACATGACCGAATGCAAGGGAGAAGGAAATAGTACACAAAACTGAACCAAGAGCCTGGGTGCTCATCCCACCTCCACCTCTGAGAAGTGAGCAAGTGGGGCCAAGTTGCGGTTTCGTGATGCTCTGGTTCTCTGAGTGTAAAATGAAGGAGTTGGATTGGAGGAAGCCTATTAATCACCCAGTTTTGGTAATTCTATGACTTAAGGCACTGTAATACTGTTTCAATCAAACACAACCCTTCCTACTGGCATTTTGAGTTTGTCATAAAATGTCCTTTGCTAGAGGGATGTCCGAAAACCAGGGCTGCTTTATCGTGGGTATTGCATTATTCCCTTCTGGTCTGAGGGATTAGGGAAAATGAAGTAGCTGTTAGGAATGCAGGGCGACCTCAACCAGAACATTAGAAGCCACTTAGAGGCCAGCTGCTTCCAGCAGGGCAGAGGCAGAAAGAAGGGATTCCATTATAAAGAGAGAGATTTGTTTTCTTCTTTCTCTCCCTTAAAGAGAAAGAAAGGGGATAAAAGAAAAACAAGACCTGAACTTTCACATCCTGTTAAGAATTTCCTGGTATTTACAACATGTAAAATACACTTCTATTTATTTATTTTTTTTAAAGAAATGCATTTTTGCTATTTGGCCAACATGACTGCTTTGGGGGGGGGAAATATAACCTTTTGGTTCCAGTATGTAGATCAGACAGAACAAAAGAGCACACAACTTTCCTCCTTTTTTAAAAAATATTTATTTACCGGGCACCTGGGTGGCTCAGTGGGTTAAAGCCTCTGCTTTCTGCTCAGGTCATGATCTCAGCGTCCTGGGATCAAGGCCCGCATCAGGCTCTCTGCTCAGCAGGGAGCCTGCTTCCTCCTCTCTCTCTGCCTGCCTCTCTACCTACTTGTAATCTCTCTCTCTGTGTCAAATAAATAAATAAAATCTTTAAAAAAAATTTATTTACCTCGTAGGGGAAGGAGAGAACAGTCAGGAAGAAACAGAAAGGAAGCCGTGTCAAGAGTGCTAACTCAAATAAAGTTTCATGGCAGTGGAAATTGCCTAGTTTGGGTGTGTTGTTTTTCCTCCTGCTGGGACTTCAGAGGGGGCCCCTTTCTTAAAGGACTGGTGTGGTTCCAGCGAGAGAGCTAGATAATCTTTTGGGCTAAACTCAGGCAGTCAGTCAACAGGGATGGATAGAGGCATACTGTGTATTTTTCCAGGTGTCCTGGGGGAGGCAGAAATCCTCTTCCACTGGGTTATACGCCAGATGGGCAGATACCACGCCAGACAAAGGAAGGTGGCATGTTCCGACCTCCTTGTCCTCAGGACAATTCTGTCTGGGAGGCCCTTATAGCTTTCATATACCTGACCCCATCTGATCATCACTAGATCCTTACCTGAAAGAGTCACAGTGAACTTCAAAGAACACCAGACTAAGAGTCAGAATGCATAGACTTCTGGGATTTTCTATGAGTCGCTTAACCACAAAAAGCCTCTCTAGATTTGCTTTCCTCATCCCTGATCTCACTCTTCCCGGGATTATTAAAAGGATCAAGTAAAATACAGGATTTGAAATCGTTCCATGAACTCTGGGAAACTCGACAAATAGGAGGTATCTTGTACGTTGTGGTGAGCAGATAGTAGGTGTTCTGCACACTCCAGGAATGGAAACACACGATGTTAACGGTAGCCTAAAGTTCAGAGACTTACTCAAGGTCCCATGGCTTGTCTTCAGCAGAATCCTGGGTCTTAAACCCAGGAAGAGGTATTTCCAGCATAATCTGTGGTTGCTTCTTCAAAAGTGGGAATTCACAGGAAAAGGAAATCAGTGAGAAGCATAGCCACGAGGTAGAGTTCATAAACCATCAAGTTGTTCATGGAGCTCCTCAGATGCATTTTTGTTTTTGTTCATTTGTTTTTTTAAACTCACACGGTAGAAGGGTATCTCCACAGCCGATCCAAGGTAGCCGTCATTGTGCCACTTGGCAGAATATCGGCGGCAGAGCCTGGGCAGTGACCGAAGGAGAGGCTACGTACGATGACAAGGGGCATGATAGTCTCTTGAGCTATATCGTTTCTTCGGACTTTCACATCTAGTAGAATATTTGATCCTTTCAGAATTCCATAATATAGGGAGGAAAGACATTTCTATCATCCTCCAATTTGAAATGCAAAACCTAAAGTCTTGGAGAGTTTAAATAACTTGTCCAGGGTCATAAAACCAGTAAGTGGTGAGTCTAGAGTCAAGTCTTGAGTGTTGAGACTTTAGATTCCATCTCCACGGTGCAAATGCTACTTAACGGTTTATGCGAACCCTGGGCAGTTGGTCTGTTTTGCCTGTATTGTAGATTTCTTGTAGTAAAATTAGTTAGCCCTGGAAAAGAAGTCGGCAGCTTTGTTCAAGCAACCTAAAGTAGGGCATCGGGTAGAGCACCCGCCTGATGGGCTGTGTCCTGGAAAAGCCACTGTCATGGTCTTGGCGAGGTTAGTGCCTTTGTTCTCCAATCTGGGAGATGAATGGGTTGGACTGTTCTTTCTAACTCTAAATATAATGTTTTGAGATATGTGAATGAAAGAAACTATAATTCTAACCTTTCCTAAAGATACACTCTGGAGGATAGGAGCTTTTCTTCATAGTGTGCTGGTTCTAATAATTCATTTTATTTTGTAGTGTGCTTTAAATTTCAAGGGCTTACCCATCTTGTTTCATTCATTCTCACAATATTCTTTAGAGAGGTTGGCCAATGAATGATTTTTATGACTTCTTCTGACCATTCCTGTTTTTCTGTTCCTTAAATAGCCCTAGCCCAGATCTTCCTCAGAGGCCTTGGACTTGCTATCACCTCTGTTTGGAACCTTCTGTTTGTTCTCTGCCATTACATGACCTACTTCTTCCTGTGACTTGAGTTTGGCTCGTATGTCACTTGTTTAGAGGGGCCTTTGCAGATTCTGCCACATGAAGTCCCTATGGCCGTCATTCCTTGTCACACTGACCTGCTTTATTTCCTGCAGAGTACTTATTGCCCCCTGAATGGTGCATGTGATTTGTTTACATTATCATTATCTGTCTCTCCATGCTGGGATTTCAGGTTCAGTAGAGCTGTTTTCCTTGGTCTGTATTGTAGAACAGCGCTTAGCACATGCTGGGAGCTTACTCTTTGCTGACTGAAATAAACATCTTGTGGGAAATTTAGCAACTTGCTCAAGATTACATAGTTAAGGCGTGACTGACCTAGGACCTGAATTCCATCTCTCTACTCCTGTACAGTTCTTTCCACTTGATATTATGCAGCCAAAATATATGCATATTTATACCTGGAGGTTTCTGATGACTACCGATAAAGTTTGGAACGGTTGGGAGGCATTTATGTGAAACTGCCTGCATTTCTTAAGGGAAATGAGGAACTCCCCGAGGCTTATACCGTTTAGCTTATGATAACAGAAACTTTATAATCTATGTGCTTTGTATATTCAACATCAATCATTCCGTATTTGTTTAACTCGTTTTTAAAGGAAGCTTATTTTAGGAGCACTTTCAATAGTTTTTATTGATGACGTTTGGATTTTAATATATATACACACCATTGTGCACACACAGTCGCGAGAGAACATAAACAGTGACATATGGGTTAGATTCCCGGTCAAATTGCAGAGATTTTCTCTCTGACAGAAGCTCAACGGCTTTATGCTTGAGACATTAAACACATGAAGTTGCTGGGACATGGCTGTTCCCTCTAAAATCAGCCTCACACGTATTTCCTTGCTGGCCCGGTTTTCTTCTGTCATCCACTATGAATCAGTTTGCTGTAGCGTGTTTTGGGAATCAGGGGCGTTGGGTACCACCGAGGTTACCTCTTACTTGTTTAGTTTATTTACTGCCGTGGGAAGCGAATGGCCTTTTGTTTGCCCTATGGTTTTTTTCTTTTTGAGATTTAAGGAGATTCCCTATGGATGAAAATTTTTGAGGGTTGGTGAGCAAGGCTATGTTTATTGACTTCCAGTCTCTGGACTTTCTTGACTCTTCACTCAGCCTTCTGCTTCCCTTTAGAGACCAAATGTTATTAATCTATCACTTTAAGACTATTGTCCCCTCTCCTTGTTGATTTTAGTTGTGGTTCTTCCCTTCTGCTATCTCTTTATTGAGGTAGAATATCCCCAACAGCACATGACATTTCCAGTTAAGGCTAAGTGTGATTTTGTAAAAGGACGGGTCAGCATTGACTTTTTCTCTTGTGTCTTTAGTGACATGTCAGAGTTTTGCTGCCTTGGATTTTGTCAGCGTGACCTACTCCTGACTGAAAGGATGTTGTCATTATCCTATAAGTATTTTCCAATCACTCTCACCCTAACTCGAAGTATTACTTCTATTTGTGCAAGCTAAACACTTTTTAGTTCTTTTTTTTTTTTTTCTCACGCAGTCTCCTAAGAGTTTTCCCCTGTTTTTATAAATGACCTTGTAGAGCCCTAGGTTTCATGGGGTACTTTTCCCCCCTGGATCATTGCTGTCTGTCAGTCCCAGTATTGATTTTTCACTGATGAAGCTTGCAGAGATATGCCCATTGGCCCCACCCTTCATTTCCGGTCTCTAAGCCCTCTAAGCCAACTTCCTGTCTGTGACAGAACACCTCCTTTATTCCTTAGAAATGCAGTATTTTAATAGTTATTGATCGATGTCTTTCCCAAAGATTTTGAAAGCTACAGAGTCGACATTCTTGGTTTGCCCTGTATACATGCTTATAGACTCATAAAGAACCCGTGCATCCTCGACTTTTGGGGTTAATATTGATGTCAGCCCAGATTTAGACCTAAGTGCGAGCACACATAGAAATGCAAACATGTGATTTTAGGGCTGTTGGATTTTATCCCCTAGAGTTACATATTTTTTCCATACCACTCGTTCATGGCATTCTGTGCTGTTATATAGTTATAAGCAGAAGTCACTGGCCAAAGCAAAAGGGCAGATATGCTGTGTGGAACTTGGAGATCCTAGTTTTGGACAAATAAGCCTTCACCGTAAAGACCAGAGAAAGTAGGCAAGATAAGACCCACATAGGGCCCATGGGGAGGAGAGAATGTGTTTCCAGCTCTAAGACAACATCAACTTTGTTTGGCAAAGAGAACCTATCGGTGGGAGAAAGAAAACTTCTTTTGGCATCAGTCATCTGATGCCAAGGGATACTTATCCCTTGAAGATTTGGGGCTTTCTTCTTTCCCCCTCTACCAATAAGAAGTTCAGTGGCACAGAGTTGGAAGACCACATGGGACCAGCGGAGTGAGGGGATGTATTGACTTTCACTTGATTTACTCAAGCAATTGAGTTTGTCGGGGGAAATGTGATCTTCTCCATCAGCTGTCATGCTGAGATGCTCCTGTCATGCTGTCAGTAGCTTTCAGTTCCTGATCCTTCTCTCAGATTCACTGTCTATCTGCTGGGAGAGCAGACGAAAAGTACTTTGGGTACCAAGAAGGGAGAGCATTTTGAGCTGTTACCTGGGAATCCGTGTACAGGCTTTGAAGGCCTGTCAGTTTAATCATGATGGCGTGCAGTAATGTACAAGGAACAATAATGCTTTTGAAGGTAATTTAGATTTCTCTTTAGAAATGATTTTATTTATGAGGATATGAGCATGAATAGTGCCAGGACGAGAAAGGGCACTGCTGTGTAGGCAGGCTTGTTTCCTTAGTTATGGTGATATAGCTTAATTCGATATAGTACAGTAGCAATAATTGGAAGGATATTTCATTTATATAGCACCTGTCAGCCCGAAGTGGTTTCAGAGTCTCCACAAACAGGCACTGCTTTCCCTCTCAGAAACATGCCACAGAGTCGAAGACGGGATTGAGGCAAGCCCCAGAAGCTCGCCTAGACACAGAACCCAGCAGACTTCTGTGGTAGACAAGCTGGGGACAGGTGCCCTTCCCTTTAGGGGACAGGTGAACTACTGAAAAGATATGTAGAAACTGAGCTTTTTGGGAAGTTGGTTCTTTAAAAATAAATACTAATACTGTAGGTGTTGGCCATTTAAGGAAAGGACAGGAAAACCCTTCTTTAAGAAAGGAATGGAAAGAAAAAAAAGAAAACATTTCCTGTAATGTGAATCAAGACCTTCTCATTTGTCTGTTTCACTCATTTGGACTTGTATACATTTGTTTTTTGAGTTTGTTTTCAAGACAGGAACAGAGCTATGCTTTAAAGATCAAAGATAAAATGCAGCCCCAGAGGATAATTTCCCAGATAATGCTGGGTGGGAAAAAACCCTCAGGGCTCCCGAAAGAAGTTCCCCCCTGGGAGTACAGAATCTTCCCTTCTGGCTGGTTCCTGGGGAAGCCAGTCCTGATGGTAGAGAGAAATGGTGCTACCCCTCTTGAGCCAGGGGGAGGGCAGGCTGCCTCCTTTTGGAAACCCCTCCCCCCAGCAGCAGAAGGTGCAGGTAGGAAGAAAGTTGTCTCTTTGGGGACTTACCCAGTGACTTTAGGGAACAGCATATACTTTCGGATGCATTTTGAAGTTACGATGTCACCGTAGAGCAGCTGGCTTGTCCACCGTAGAGCCTCAGTGACAGAGTTCCTTATGCCAGGCCTCTGTGTTTTCTCTTAATGAGGACCCTATGGAAGGTCTCAAGGTATAGCTTTAGGTGACTGAGCCATCGGCAGAGTGAGGAGCAAGTGCCCGGAAGCCTGCCCTCACTCTCAGAGTATTCTGCGGAGCTCCAAGACCTTATCTTTGCAGGGTTTTGGCTCCTTATGTTGTTTTTAGTTCTGCTAGAAACACTCCTAAGAAGGGAGTGGAATTGTTTATGGAAATGACAAGTACTCCACACTAATTTAATTAGGAAAATTGTCAGTCATAAAAGTGATCATTTAAACAATAGGAACAACTCTCCATTTAAGAAACTTCTTTTCCCCCCATGGTTTAAAACCAATCGCTGACTAGGCAAGTCTTACTTATATCCACTGGCTTGGAAGTGATCAGTCGCAATTTTTTTTTTTTCCTTTTTAAGTGACAGCGTGTAAGAGGAGAAAAGGAAACATGGGGTTTATCCCTGCTTTACCAAAACTAGATCTGGGACCTGAAAGGAATCCTCGAACACCCCATTGCTCTACTTCCCCTCTGTAAAACGGAGGACAGAATGGCTGGAGGTGCACGGTCCGGCCCACCACTCCTAAGACTCTCAAATCTAAAGCTGCATCAAATCCAGTTGTCTAATGATGTTTCCTTCCTGTGTGTTTCAGCAAGCACAAGCATGCCCTCTCGCATCTGACGTCGTTCGGTTTATTGGAGGATGTAGGGAGAAAAGGGCAGGATCTGAGTGTTGGTCCAGACAGTCAGTGGGGGGCTGCTTGGCGGAGTCTGTCTGCAGGCTGTGCCCACTCTCCTCTCTCTGTCCCCGCCAAGAACGCCTGTTCGGGCAGCCTCCCATCACCCCCTTGCTCTCTTGCTCCTGGTTCCCTCTGCTTGCTTTCTCTAAAAACAAGCGGAAGATTTTATTTTTTCGGGTGATTCTCTGTTCTTATCTGTTAACAGAGAAGGAAGTAGGATGGACAGGGTGCTTTCAGCAGCCCAAAGTCTGTCCCAACCTGTATGCGTAGTAAGCTGACTCCTCCCACATTCCTGAAATTTAGCAAAACCAACTCTGACACGCCTGGTTTATGTTAGTTTTATTTCAGAAAGTACTTTTCCACACTGATTCCTCCTGATAAGGCCTGCCTGGGGCTGCTTTGCTGGCCCCAGGAGAGTCAGAAGTCATTGTGTGGCAAGCTGTGTGATCCAATTCGCTGGACAAACCCAGGGATGATGTAATTTACCCACATCTATTCTTCAGACCAAATCTCCACCCATTATGCGATTTTTCTCCCTTCTCCTTGGAGTGGTGGTAGCTGCTGCCCGGATTACGGTTCTAGGATCCTCTGCAGGAAGGATGGCCAGTGTTTTATGTAGAAGAACTAGCCACATATCCCACTGTCATTTTTTCCTGGGCTTATTTCTACTCCGGAATGAGGAGTTTGTGTTCTTTGGGTTCAACCTAAACAGGAACACAACAATAGCAGCAGCAGCAAGAGTAATAATAAAAATCCTCAGCTGAATCGATCTGTTCATCAGCAAGTGTTACTGTTCGTTCCCTCCACCACGCCCTTGGAAAGATAAAAGACAAGTCTAGGGACGGCAGCATCCAGTTTATTAGTCCCACGTGAACCCAGGTTTACAAAGATTTCGTTTCCTGAGCACAAGGTACTTATTTGATAATTGTTCATTAATTTTCTCATTTTGATTAACCAAAGCCAACCAGAACTTCTGATCCATGTGAGCCAGTGTAGTCATGTAGGGCGCCCCCAACCCACACACAAGCTGAGAACTTTGCCGTTTTCACAAACACAGCCGGCCCCCTCCCCGGTGCATGCGGGCCTCCTCCTGCTGTTTGAAGTGGGTCCCCAGGGTTCATTCACAGAGCAGTAGGGCAGAGGCTGTCCACATTGGCCGCATCTCAGAATCACCTGGAGCGCTTTTAAGAACTAGGACGCTTAGGTGCGCCTGGGTGGCTCAGTCGGTAAAGCGTGGACTCTTGGATTTGGCTCAGGTCATGATCTCTGGGTCATGGGATTGAGCCCTGCATCGAGCCCCACGTTGGGCTCCGCGCTTAGAGAAGAGCCTGCTTGAGATTCTCTCCCTCTCCCTCTGCCCCTCTCCCTGCTCACGTGTGCTCTCTTTCCCCCACCCCTCTCTCAAATAAAATCTTAACAACAGGAAAAAAGAACTAGGATGCCTGGATCTGATCCCCCCCAACCAAGATCCTGTTTAGTTGGCGTGGGGGCGCTAACTGGACCTCGAGGTTTCTCAGAGGTATGCAGCCCACGTTGAGAACTGCTTCGCCAGAACTTCCTGCCTCAGAGAAGTTTACCGTTTGTTGGGTGGGTGAGATAAAATGAACGTCCCTTGAAAGACAGTGCTCTGAAGAAATTTGTCCCCTGGACAAACCGTAAGAGCATTTGTTTCCTCAAACATATTTACTTACTCAATAATGGAGTTTTTCAGAAAGGTTGATTGAACGCCTCGTGTGTGGCAAGCGGACTCTGGGGGCACGGAGGGAGCAGAGCTGGTGAGGAATCTGCCTGCGTGGAGGTCAAGGACAGCTGGCTTGCCGGTGGGCTATGCTTTGAGGAACTGGTTACCCTGGAGGCAGGCCTCGCAGGATTGGTGGAGAGGAACAGGAGGAGGGGGCCCTTTCTTGGGGCTGGAGAAAAGATAGGAGATTTGGTCATCACACTTCAGACTATTGAGATGCTAGTGCGTGACCTTGCTTTTTTATAAATTTCACAGTAGAAAATACACAAGTTCTGATCAGAATATGAAGGTTATGAATCTTCGGCTCCTTTAAAGAGGACACCCCCCTGCCCTTGGAGTGAACGTCTTTTCCTATTCCTGTACGGTGGCAGCATAACGCATTCCAGAACAGTGGCTCTCAGGGGGTGACTTTGCCCCCCGCCCCCCGGAGATGCTTTGGCAATGTCTGGAGTTGTTCTTGAGGGTCGTGACTCGGGGATTAGAGGCCAGGGACGCTGCCGAACATCCTACAATGCACAGAGATCCAGTCCCAGACGTCAGAATTGTAGTGGTTGGGAAACCCCATCTCAGAGATAAGGAAGAAAGATGGGAGAAAGGCATCCTGTAGGTATTGCGCTTCCCTTAATGCCTCCTCTCCTCCCCCGCCAAGTACATAGCCCCGTGCACACCTGCGCTCAGCACATCTGTGCTCTGCCTTGTGGGCCCCCCACCAACGCTGGGGAAGACGTGCCTCTTCCAGGGATGGGGGCCAGAGGCAGGGTCCCCACACCTCCCCTAAAGCACATGGCTGCCTTGAGCTTTCAACACATTGGAGAAATCCCCATGGAGAAGTGCCCTTTGGTGGCCCATTTTTTTCCTGGGCTTCTCCCTGTTTCAGGTTGAAACTGAAAGGTTGATTTTTTTTTACCCCCCTCTGGCAGCAAGAGAGAGCTAACAGACTCCTCCCTGGACATTTAGAAATTTAGAACTTCTAAATAAAGTGCTGGCTCAAGTCTTAAAAAGCACAGGCTGATGTCAGCTCAGGCGGGTCGGTCAGTGACTCCCATGCACTGGGTGGGGAAGGCCCCCGTTGCTTCTTCCTCCTCTCACCGACTGTGGACGGGGCGCCTGTGTGGAACAGAAACCTGCACATGAGTCCTTGCTCCGACCCTCCTAGCCGTGCAGTTTGGGGCCAGCATTTCATCCCTGACTCTGCCCCGTCTCCTATAAGGTACCGTTATACACATTAGATTTAATGCATAGACGTGCCTGATACATAGCAGGTGCTTAATAAATGGTAGTTTTTACCCATGTTATCATCTGGAAGGGGGAGGATGGGACTGGGGGACCCCCATATCCCATCCATCTCCAGTACTCAACTATATCGCCGTGTTGTCAAACAGAGAGCCTTGGCTTGCGCTAAAATAAGGAGGAAATGTTTCCTATTTGTGGGAGACAGAAGATTTGAATGTTTGCATGGGTTCCAGGCAATTCTTAGGTCACATCAAACAACCGCCCCAACCTTCCACCTTCC